>JAENRT010000008.1:0-79073 GCA_032173475.1 Amanita phalloides | reverse complement strand
CTGAAACAGAACAACTAACCGCAAGTTTTTCACTCCTTGCCAGAACACTGTAAATGTTGCACAGCAAGCTCTCAAAAACCATGGTCTCGTCTTCTGGATTCGTACCTTCTGAATAAACCTTGTCCACAATAAGAAGGATGGTTCGATTGAGCTCCGCTATGAAATTGCAATTGGCATCAGACAATGTCAGACCCATCTGCATTGTCTTCATAAGCTACCAGGCTCACCCGAGCGTGCAAACGAATATAACCTTCTATGAGCCATATGTTTCCTTCAGAAAGGCGATCAGGCCTCATAATATAGTTATTGTCTGTGAGCAGGCAAGACGTGTTCGCGAGTCAGAGGTGCGGTTAGGGCAGAATCGGCGCTGGCAAACACGGATCCAACACTTTCAATCTCCAACTCGGGCAGGAAGCATAGAACCTGAAAGGTTGTGGCTTCTTCTCCCTTTCAGTTCCTTTACCCTCCTTGGTCACATTGGCCTTGCCTCTTTCCCTTGCTTCGCTTCCACGGGTCTTGGCTTCTTATCTGCCTCTTTGACGGTATACGCCCAACTTTATCATCCCCTCCTGTATCGTCTCTTCGCTTGGCATCGGAACCTCAAGCTCAGTAACCACCGCACGCTCTCCTCCAATCCCTCGCCGAGCTGCATTCGATGATCCCATCCACCTCGGAGGGGCAGGAGCTCCTCCCTACTGCGGATAATTACTTGATCACGTCTTCGTAGGTCTCTCCCTCCCCTTTTTTTTTACCTGTGCTGGTGGTTGAGACGGAGGAGGCGCCGTTGGGGTCGGCACGCAGCATTTGGTGATTGGGTCCTCTTCGCGCACGCGGTCGGCGCAGATACGGAAGACGTCCGTGTAGGGCTGGGAGGAGACGTCCCACTAAGAGGGCAAGGAGCCGTACTTGCATAGGGGCTCCACTCTCTTCTTCTCCGTCCTCTCTGGCCTTCTTTCTTTTTTCTTGGACCCTCCGTCTTCTCTCCTGGTAAAATTTGTCAGATTCCTCGCGGAGCGCAGTACGGTGTTGTCAGAGGTGGTTGCTCTGTCATATACATGCCAGGCGCTTGTTTCCCCAACAGAATGGATGCATACGCACTTGTCTGCAATGACAACGTCATGCGACTGGAGGAGGTTCAATAACGTTTTCAACGAAAACCGGCCCGGTTTCTGGACGTGCGAACATATCGCTCTGGTATCGAATCCGAATATGTGCGCCAGCGCGACCGGCACTGCCGTCTTGCCGCTTCCTGGAACAGCCACGGGCACAATGATCGTCCTGTCAAAGGAAGGCAGGCTTTCGTCCTCGGCCTTGGCATCCTCTGCTATGTTCTTCCCTTGGTTGGACGCGAGCTGCTCGAGAAACACCTCCCTCGCCTTGATGATGCCCTTGTTATTCTGGTAATGTTGGAACGCCTCCAGGTTTTGGTGACCCAGTTGACGTAAACTATGGTCTCTGGCCAGCGCATCTTGGATTTGGGCAGGTTGCTGGAATACATGCGTCCTGATTTTGATTTTATGGAGAGCAGAGACTTGGTGACCCCTCTCCAGTCGCGGTACATGAGGTAGGGCTCGTCATACTTGAACTTGAAAAGAAAGGTGGAACCAAGGGGGAGTACAGCAAGCCTGTTTTGGAGGAAGAGCCTGGCGGAGGCTGTAGTGCGGACAACGAAGCCTTCGAGGGGTTCGCCTTGCCATGTGTTGGTTTTGCGTATTTCGTTGGTGAATGTGCGGACTTGTGGAAGAGTCTAGAGTGGTATTTTGTCTTGATGAACCCACTCGTCGGCAAACACGTCGACCGTCGACGGGGGAGGGTATGGAATTCCTTGGTGCATGTATTGATTCCGGTGAAGTAAAAAGACCTCCTTTTGTCGGGTGGGTATGGGAGGACGTGTTCCTCGAATGAGTCATCGCAGAGCTGGGGAGTCAGCTAGCTATGTGCCGACAGAAGTAGCTATATGCATATGCATACCTCTGAAATAGTTGTCCACCTGTTGTCCCAAAAAGTTTTTCGCGAGCTCTTTGCTCTGTTTTCCCTTTCTGCGCGAGATAGAGTCTGAGGCCATGCTTCGCCTATCTTGGCGCGGCTCTGTGCCCGGACGCTAATGGTACCGACAGAATGTTTGGACGCGACGATAATCGAGGGCGCCGATAAGAATGATGCATCCATTTTGATTTGAGGAGAGTGTGTAGGGTGAAACGAGTGTGTTGACTCGAGAAAGGACCACTGAGCGGTGTGAGAAAGCCAGGGATGTGGGGGAGAAAGGGAGACGAACTCCGGTCCACTGAACATCTCCAATGTTGAAAACTTGTCGTAGCCACGTGCAATAATGCGATCGTCCTGGAGAAGAGGCCGCGTGCATAAGTGGGGAACGTAGAGGGAATGTCGTAGTACTTGAACTCGTTCATTTTCCAGCTGACGGCTGGAGATGGATGGCCTAGGACAGCATCTTGACGAGGTGGGGAGGAGCGGCGAGGGCGGCGATGAGACCGGTCATGGCCGAAAAAAAAGCGATGCTCTTCACCAGGACTTTTGCTGTCGACTCTAGGTTTCTTATATTTCGTTAGCACTTCGACTTTTCGTCGCTTAGCCGTACATACGGGCTTCACAAGTCTCGGGTACTTAGTGCTGCAGATTTAAGGCCCGACAGTGGGTGCAGCAACTGTCAGATTTAAACATCTCTGGTGGAAAGGGAGAAACTGGGAAGAAGGCGAGAGTGGTCAAACAATGATGCGCGAGACTATATAATAGTTCTCGCAACCCGTTTTCTAAAATCTTGGGGCGTGAGAGGTGGAATTTGAAATGTAGCAAAACGACGATTTGCGCTGTACAATACGATCCTTGACTCGTTAGTCCTTGGTATAATTGCATCCGAGACAATGTGAGAAGACCCAAGCGCACATGGGTTTTACAATGCACATGGGTTTTACGATGTGCGCAGACACAGAGAATGAGGAGCGAGAACCAGACGGGTGTGGGCTTGCGAACCGTTCCACTGCACCTGTGATCCATTCCCAGACCGACTACGTAGTGGGCATTGTTGTTGTCACAGTGGGGAACATGACGTAACAAGATGACTCATATGAGAGATAAGATAGGCAACACTGATAGGGACCGTTCCCACGAATTAAGGGGGTGGAAGAGACCTTGCAAGCAAGGTAATAAGATATGCATCCTGCTGTCCCTGTAGAGGATCTACCGGCTTACGTGGAAATCCCTATGCCCAAGAGCAGATTGTTCACTTGTCTCGAATTTTTGCCGCGGTCCCACAGGCGTTCCTCAAACTCAAATGGTTCTACCGGGATCTCAACCTTGAATCTACTCCTTATTTGTATCGGCTATTTCCCAGCCCCACATACTACAGTGGAAAGATGCCGGAGAAGAAGCTGACCTTCACCGCCCGTTTAGGTTCGAGGGTTGTGACCCAGACTATGGCAACAGAACCTCGCCAGCCCCCTTTTTCGACTGCCGACCGATCGCCTAGCCCAGTAACTGACCGAACCCGCCACCGGTTTTCCAAATTCGGAACCAAACCAGCCGTGGTGACCATTTGTCACTTCCTGCTTTACACGTTCATTCATTCGCAGTCTCTACCTGTCGACGCCTGGGTTCAAACTTCAAAACTTTAATTATCTCGTTATAACTCCTCGTATTTGGACCAGATTATATCTATAGAGAGAGATTGAACTATGCTCCTCGTATACTCCTCGTATTTGGACGCAGTATTATATCTATAGAGAGAGATTGAACCTATGCTGAGGCAAAGGAGTACGCACTTTTGCATCGGTACTTTCTAACACGCTTGCTTCGCTGTTCTATGATAGGCAGGAGTACGGACTTGCGACATCATCGCTATCTCGCTAACATCCCCCTCGAGTCCGTTCTCACAGAAATCTCGTCACAGTCACACAAGCCGCACCCTCAGACTCACCAGGTGTCTCTGTCCTGACCACAACTTAGAACATTCACGACGTGAACGCAGAGCCTATGGATGATGACATCTTAAGTATGTCGTACCAAGCCAACCCTCGGTTCCGACAGGTTTGGATCCTCACAAAATACAAATATTTGACCGATTCTCAAGCGTGATGGGAGAGCGAATATAGTAGATAGGGGCCCGAGGAGGATGAGGCGGTCAAGTGTGTCGACTCATTCATCATTGACTGACTGACTGCTTGATGAAGGGAACAGCCTGTAGCCTCCGCTTTCGAACCACATCAAAGAATCAACCGCCCTTTCACAAAAAGACGAGGTCACGAAAGTGAGCTCTTATCCTCCCTGTTTTCCATTCTTGCTGATGTTACCAAGCCAATGGCATTATTGTATACCGTCAGTCCTGTCACTTCCCGAAACGCTTGTTGATCGCCGTACGCTTTCAAAACAATATTGAAGAGCTTTTCGCTTGTCCTCAACAATTATTTGCCCCAAGATTCTTCGTACATTATGAGGACCTGCAATAGTCTTCTTACACAAAGACAATAGAGGTGTTAGGCGAAGAGAGCTACGAGCAAGATGGTCGTCGAAGCCCTACAAAGACTTTTGGACCTTTTTTGCTTCGTCGCGTGTCAGTTCCCTCTTCCTCCTCGGCCCCTTGTCCAAATGGCCACAACAGCCACTACAGGCGTTCATCGCGCTCTTCTTTGCCTTTCATGGCCTGGCGCTTGCGTCCGACATGTGTACAGCTCGTTGCCCTCTCCCTCCCCAACCTGCGCATGGCCATTGATCCATGATTTCTTCCAGCCTTCTCTGATTTTCCATTTCTTGATGGATTTTGTGTATCCGCGTCACGGGCGTAGCATCAGCAATCTTTCGTACTCCTCGTGCATGCGTCCGCACGGTCTGGTTAACAAACAGGACCGATGAAGGATGAATATGCCAAAAGTGCGTACTCCTTTGCTCCAGCATAGTTCAAATCTCTCTCTATAGAATAATACTGGTCAAATATGAGGAGTATACGAGGAGCATAGTTCAACTCTCTCTATAGATATAAACTGGTCCAAAATACGAGAGGAAACGAGAAAATAAAGTTTGAAGTTTGAAACCCAGTTAGAGACTGCGAATGAATGCACGCATAGCAGGAAGTGACACATCACCGCGGGCTGGTTCGGAATTCCGAATTTGGAAAACCGGTGGCGGTCGGTCAGTTACTGGCTAGCGGAGGTCGGCCAGTCGAAAAAGGGGCTGGCGAGGTTCTGTTGGCCATAATCCAGATGACTACCTGGCAACTTACGAACAATAAGACGTCTTGTTCAAATTCGCGGAAGAACCATAGAGATGGCCATCGTCACGTTGCCTCGGTCAACTAAAGCATCCCAAGTTTGTTTCTTTTTGCGAGCCAGATCCAGGGCGCGGGTTACCATGGGTCATCATGAAGTTTATCGACGGTCGGATGCACATCTTATTTCAAGAACTCGACTGCCTCAAGATATTCTCGCTAGCGTCGCTACATGGCGCTCTGACCCCGCAGGTCAGGCGTCACTTATCGCTGATTGTAAATCACTTAATAGCTCTGTAGCAGACTTGGCGTGCTCGAAAGCGTATACGGGTCGCCCGGAAAGAACAACAATCCAGAAAAAAGGCCGCATGTTTTCTGGATTGACGGACAAAAAGGCTGCACCAAGTGCGCGCTAGGCCGCCAAGCAAAAGGGGTGCGGATCAAGCGGAATTTCCAAAAGCTCGTTCACTGCAGAGGACCAGCGCGATCATCTTCAAAGCGCAGACTAGAGACACGGAGAGCCATCCCCCCGCCTCCTGCTGCAAGCGCAAAAAGACCGCAAAGCTCGGCAAGAGAACCGGCCGGGAATGCTCCGTAGATCTGACCAGAACCACAGGACAAGGTGACGTCGCGCACTCATTACACCCTGACTCTTCCAACCCTCTCTCCCTAAGTGTTCACAAGAAGAGACGTGCGCGGTCGCGCCCGCGCCGCCGCCCCTTAGAGAAATCCGTGAAATACAAAAAGAGCACGGATCTCTTATTGCAGAAATACCCTTTGGCGTCTTGTATGTCTACGCAACCTTGTCCATGCCAATGCCTCATTCACAGGAATCTATTAGTTCGCGAAATCGCGATGGACATGACGACCGATATGAACGAGATACGTGGAAGGGGGCATCCGATGGCAAAGTCCTGCTTTACTGGGCTCTACAAAGAGGCACAGAGGCATATCTCGTTAACCTATTTCGAAGACGACGTAAGTGTCCACCAATCGTGGAAAGTTTTGCGTTGCAGTCCTTCATTTCCAAGCAGAAATTTATGCGCCATTTCACGCGGAAACGTGTGACGATCAATGAGCCGCGAATGCAACTGCGGTGTTCGATACGTGGTGGTATCTAATTCTATGTACGCTAGCACCGTCGACACCTTGCTATGAACATAAATCTAGATTGCACCATCAGTGCTCTTCTCGTTGACAGCTTTCATCAACGGCGTCATATTAGACACGACAGGATCCCTGACCACAATGTTCTCAACATGCTTGTACCTGTGCCCTGCATGTCCATCCGACGTATATCTAGTTGACGGTGATTTACAAACAGGCTTGAACTGTCTCTTCCGCCGTGCATCGAACGACTGGCAAATACTAACTGGATCACACAGCAGCTCCTCTCACTCAAGCCTGCGCAAGCAACTGGGTGCTTTCATCCCGTCGGGTGCTTTGACCAATGTTATAGCTAGAGAAGTGATATGTTGCGGTTCACCAGCGTAATCTGGGTCACAAAAACCTAGCGTGGGGAGGCTGCTTTCAAAAAGCTCACAAACGACGTGCAGGCCAAATGTGGATATGTTGGAGTCGAGGCGTCAAGGCGTTCACAGAGATTGGTTGTTGGTGTCGTCCAAGGTGAAAACAGCGGGCCAATAAAAGTGAGAACACGAGGCTTTTGTAGAATTGACATAAAACAAACAAAAGTACTTACATGATCGCTGTTCTCTCCTTACAACTGCAGAATGTCATCTCCTGGCCAGCGTGGCTCGTGGCAAAGGGCAGGGCTTAGCCTGTTGAATGAGCATCTAAAAATGGGTGTGATCAGCAATATGTGGCTGAACAAGTTGAATACACTCACGTGCTCTGAACGGACACACCATATTTGCCGCACGGCACAGAAACGGATGCAGTGCACAGACTGTGGAATGAAATCCCAATAGCATATTCGGACCGACACTCAACTGCTTCAAGAAAGACTGACTTCTTTTCAGTAGACGTGTAGTTGGATTATTCACAGTGGAAAAGATGTTTGTAGAGAGAGAGAGCTGATGATAGCGTCCTAAGTGACTAGAGCGTCGAGGGAGGCTGGGCGCCGCGTACTGATGCAAAGTTTGGAGAATTGTTCGACGGAGTTCAATAATGCTCTTGATGTCCCTTGATCCCATTCCGAATCAAGTAAGCCGCTGATATATCCTGAACTGTGAGCGAACGTTGCCAGTCGGATCAGCTTTGACTCGAAATCAGCGCCGCAGTTGACCAACTGGTCCCACTATATTTTGAGCTTTCCCTGTTAACAGAAATGGCTCGTCACTCAGGCATCCCTGCAATGAACAGGCCGACGCGCGTAGTTGTCTCTTATGATACCCGGACATTCAACGTTTAAGTCCAGATGTTGCAGCTTACCTCCCCTGCGCTTCGTGCGCGTAGCCACTGATCACATGGCCTCGGCGGGGTTCAAGCTCTTCCCGGACTCGCGGTATAAGGATCGGTTTCTTCCTTTTTTTACTCCCTTCGTACGAAAGAATACTTGAGGATAGCGAACGAGCTCGGGTCTGCATCACTCGGCTTCTGTCAGTGACCTCATATTCCTAGGCCATCCTTAGTCCTTACTTTCCGTATATCAGATACGTTCCATTTTCCATTCTTTCCCTGTTTGACCTCCTGTTTTCATCTGTACGCCGCTCTCGCTCCATAACCCACATATCTCTTTCTAATCAATTTGTCTATCATCCCACGAGATAAGGGCTCCTAACATGCTCAGAGGCAAGAGGTAACGATCACTGCATTATCCGCCCGGCGGAATGAGACATTCTGAACGTTATCTCTGACATGACTGGTCATGTTGCTTTCGGATACTACGAGGGAACAGCTGCAGATGACTTCAATGAACGAATGTGCGACGAGGCAAACTGCCTGTGTGCCTTGAATCCGCAGCTCTGAAAAAAATTCGGACTGTTGATCGCGCAGGTATCCACCGTATCCCAAGTGTCCCTTCATATACTATAACTGATTTCTTCGGCGTCATAATGATCACAATTCTTATCTCCGCAAGAGAGACGAAAGCGGCAAATCAAACCTAGCACGATAAGATGTGTTTAATCTCTACGCATAAAGTTGATTTATCATCTGGCATCTTCTACCGAGAAAAAGTCCCGAACTCGATCACTGAACAGAAGTGGGATCGTGTGAGTGACGTTGTTGTCGGGAGTCCGGACAGTCCGTTTCTGACAGAACAAATGGATGGATTGTGACAATGATGAACCGACACGTCTTGAGTCGGGATCATCGCTTCCAGGCCGGTGTGCACCAACTTAAGCCACCAGCAAAAGCACGCTCAAAATTGTATGCACATACCAGCTGCAAGGAACAATGTGAAAGCAGCCAAGTATCGCCATGATCCTCTACGATCAAAAAAGGCGAGACGATGGCATTTGTAAAATCGTATCAGTTACAGGCTAGTAAGGTCCGTCATTTGGCTTTGTATCACATCAGCGAAAATCTTTCATAAGTGATGCTTGAAGCAGCATCATCTTTCAATTGCTTTAAAAGTGACTTTATGATGATTGGCACTACAAGAAGCTTTCAAACTTTGGTCTGGAATACTTGTATTTTATTATTTATGTATTATAATGAGCATTGACATGCAACAAAGACTAGAATGTGGCCAAACAACAATGTGGTATCCAACAAGACTGAACAGGAGTCAAGAAAAGCGGAAACACTTGATGCAGTTAAATAAGCGAGTGATGGTGAGCGATGTACAAAAGTAACTGTTGAAAGAAAGTGCAGTGCCTTATGAGGCAAATAGCGGTGAAATAACAAAAGCGAGTGGCAATAATGAAAAAGCGAGCAGCAGTGCGACAAGCTGCTTGAGCATTAGTATCAGGAAAGGTGAAAGTTATGGCAGCAGAGCACTGTCAAATTATTCTGCCACTGTCGTGCTTGTAATGAACAATTGGCATCCCTTTCTTTGACTTGGGGAGAAATACACGATCTGATCAATTATTGCTCCCAGATGATGTTGGTCAACGTTCCTTGAGCTTTGGATAAAAAAAATTGTTGCCTGCACAGACATTTCTTGTGGCTTTTTCCATGCAAACTCCTTCCATGCCTCATACTGTCGCCAAAGTTGTCTACGGAGAGATGCATTAGGTCTTTTCCAGGCACTTTGCAATGTTTAGAGTGCATGGCCAACTCATAACTCAAGTGATGACTATATGCGTACACGTGAAATCATACCATTGAGGTGAGTGAGCGTGCACAGAGCAAAAACAAAAACAACTTATTTAGTATTGAACCAGGTAACGACTTTGGCACATAAGCGTTTCACTGGAGCATGTCCGCAGCAATTATGAATGCGTGATCACTCGCCCAGTGAGAAATGTCACAGATGACATATCTGCGCAATATCCGGCACCGGCGTTCCAATCTGGCACAAGCCACGCTGCGTGGGTCACCCTTCTGTTCACCCACGTCCCATGTCCTGCTCCCAGCTGCGTTTAGCCTCAGCAGCCCAATGTCATCATTATTTCTCGGTATCTTTCCTTCGCTGCCCTCAAATAAATGTGTTTTGAATTCCATCCATGTGCCGGCATCTAAAAATGCCACCTGCCAACTTAAAGCACCCAGCTCTGCACGGGGCAGGTACATCAGCTGAGAACATGTAGCCAACACAGAAATACCAGGGAGAAAGACTGTTGATGAAGAGCGCGAAGCTGCAATACAAGCAATTAACTTGGCATGCTTATCCATGCTCTCAGAGTTACTTAGTGCAGCCAGTCAATCATGTTGGCAAGAGCAGCAAGTAGACAGGTGTGTGCTTGTGCATTCAAGTATGTTTTTGATATGACAATGTTACTCCCATAGCATTCCAGTTCTATTGATTCTGGTCTATGTAGAATAGAAGGACAAACCATTTCTGGGAACACTCCCCCCTTCGCCAACGAACACTCATTGAGCATTTGAATACATGCTTAGACATAGACAAAGGAGAACAGTCCTGTGACAATTGCCAACTTTGGCAAATGACAAACTTCCCTCCCTCTGGTCATTACGCAATTATATCAATGATATGGAATGACCCTTATCCAAAACCAGAATCATGAACCAGATGTGCAAGGGAAAAGGAATAATGCGTCATTGTACAACAGTGATGGGGCAGAGCATGAGAGAGCCACCCCACCCTCAGCCACGCCCCCATCACCTAATCAGGGCAGCTGCTGCCCAGGCAACTTAACCCCATGGTTAATGCTGTCACAAAGATGGTTGATAGCATCAGAATGCAACACTCGAGGATGGACAATCATGACGCCCAAATTACTTCACTCCATACAAATCCTCCTCTGAAAATGAACTGGTTGATCAGAAAAACCACCCTTATCCCTCTGCATCTTCCTTAGATTGTGGGAGGATCAGAGAAAAGTATCAGAATGTCCAGGAAGCTCTTCACTTATCTGATTTACTTTGGCCCATCCGCACTCATTTATGAGGTCATTCACACAAAGGTAGAGTGCCTCACAGGTATAGCACAGAATCAAACAGAATGTGTATCAACAGTTGTATAGCTACACTGGTCCTTTTGAATCCCTTGATGCATGTCCCAAATTGCCACAATGTCACCAATATGAAACATCCCCTTACAACATCACAGTAAGCCAGGGAAATACTGTTGAGGGGAAGTAATTCAAAGCATCATGTGACATGGCGCAGCAGAATAGTGAGACTAAAGAAGTGAAACACTTACTGTAGCTGTAGCTGAATTCTCTTGGAGTAAAGAGGAGGTAGATTCATTTCTACCTACACGTTTAATACATCTATCTATGGATCAATGGTCCAGAGTTTCATTCTATAAAAGCATGGACTGCGGATTTCTATTGGTGCTTTTCATCCTACAGTAGAACTGTCAGGTGCTGTGTGAAGCACACAATTGCACAGTTGTGCCACAATGGTGGCCTATTGTCGAGTATGACAGATGTCAGACTCTATAATATCTGTCAAACTCTATAATATCTGTCAAGTATTAATAAATGAACTCTTAATAATGTCCATCAAGTGTAACTGGAGTCCACGGACATATTGAGAAGTCCGAAATGTTATTCCCACGGTCAGAGTTCGTGTGAACAAACCTCTGGAACTCTGATTACAGTTGGAGGTCCAGACCCAAGTCCTTATTACAATACCAGACTTGGTAGCGAATTCAACACTCCCCCTCATTGAAGGAATCTCAATGCAATTTTATCTCACTTAACTCTATTTAAACTTTTGGCCAAGTCAAGTTTTAGTTAAGATATCAGACTAATGATCATTTGTGGGAACATATTGAAAATGTTGACATCTTGTCCTCAACCACATGTCTCTAACTAATGATAACAAATTGCAATATGTTTTGTTCTATGTTCTTGGCTTGGATTCTTGGCGAGAATATTGATCCTCTGTTATTCAACTATTGAGAATCAATAGCTCAACATAAATCCGTTCTTTGAACAAGGATTTTATCCACATAAATCTGATTTGAGCAATTATAAGCTCATGTATTCAGCTTCTGTGGATGACAGAGCAATCAGTTTTTTGTTTTCTGGAAATCCAAACTAATGGGAGCTCCGTGCCCAATAGAACAAGATTACTTGTTACGAGTTATCACATATTTGGTCAACCACCCAATCAGCATCAAGCATAAGCATTTTAATCTTCTTGTTAAAGGCCATTATATGTTATCTTTCCACTAACAGTGGAATTAACATTATTTCAAATATATAAGGTTTAGCAATATTCTGTTAGAAAGGATTAACCATGAATTGTGACATCATGATTACTGCTGAGTAATTCAGTATCTTGTGCCAGGGTAAGATATAATAAGGAACCAAATATTATTGATAGTAAACTCCTTCTTGTTGAGTTGCATAACCTGTGTTTGCTGCAGGTTGTATAGCCTGCTGGCCAATGGTGTACAAAAGGTTTTGAATCTTTCTTGACCAAATCTCCTAACTATCTTTTGGCATAGTGTAATTGATCAAGAAGTAATCAATTTTCTCTTCCTTCTCAGACTATTTTCATTCCAAGATATTCAGTAATGGTCTTAAATCTTACATTTCCATTTTTCATAAATTTTGTGTTTACTTGCCATTGAGTAACTTTCTTTTGGCTCCCATGAATAACACATCATCAAATAATAGTATTGCAACTATTGTTGACTTTGTTAATAGCAACATAGACTCAGTGTCTGAAACATCGTCCAAAGCCTAAATTCAATTTAAGCTTTGTTGCTTCTTTATTTCCAAGCTAATGAAGCTTGTTTTGAGTCCATATAAGGCCTTTTGAAGTTTACTAGACTTTTGCTCTGTTCCGGATGATAAATCCCTCGGCTGATTCCATGTAGATGTCCTTCCTCAAGATCAACCGATACAGATAGCTGTTTTACATCTAGCACTTCAATTTTCCCAATTTTCTAGTAAGCTGCTGTAGCGCATGAGAGTCTCACAAAGTTTCAAATTGTGCAACCTGGTGAGAATGTATCATGCATAAATCAACTCCAGGTATTTGTGAAAATCCTTTTGCAACTAGTTGAGCACATTTACAACCATCACTTTAACTGCATAAACCCATCTATGCACTTTACAGGTTTGCAGTTTTTAGGACATGTACTATATCCATACATCCCAATCTTGAAGGCTTTATCTCTTCTTTCATGCATTATGCACATTTGCCATGTCTTTTGGTCCAGTGCTTTTAATTTATAAGCATCTTTATATGTCCACTGATCCCACATTTTTGGAATAGTTTGGGACTTATGGCTTTTGATAGAAGTAGTTAACAAAATTAATTATCCTCCTTTATGCAATTTTGGTAGAAAGACTAATTTAAGGTCATCACTAGGGTGATTATGTTAATAGATCTCTGTCTATTCTCCTTCACTAGAACTTCCAAATGGATCATTTGTTGTAACTTTCACAGATTCACTTTTCATCATGTATCAGATCCAGAGTCAGACGGTTCTTATACTCTCTCAGATTTGGAGGTTTTTCCATTGTGTGTTCTTCTTCTTAATCCAAATAATGATTTTGCAATGCTTTTAGTGTGAAGATGTAGGACTGAAGATGGTTTAAATTTCCCTCTCCCCTTTTCCAAAAACTCTCTTTCCCAATCTGATTTAGTTTCTTTCATTCTACAGGATTTTTATCCCTATAGAATTATCAGAGAAGGAATTTAGGTTTTTTAATTCTGGAAGTCCTTCTGAGAGGTTCATAAATCCTCATCCTTTTAGCTTTCTTTTTCTCCTGACATCTTTCATAAACTGTTAAGGAGGTTAATTGTTCAATTCAAGTTAGTTTAACTTATCCTGATTTCCTTGAATCAGGATTATGTATTGAATCGTCAAGCCCTTTGTGGCATAATCATCATCAATCCATGAGATGGTCTGCTTAGTATTTCAAATGTAGTATCATGATATGCTGATAATCAATCTATTTATTCATTGAGTGTGTCCATCAATCACTTCACTATCATAAAGAGTGACAACCATGGTGTATGTGGGAATTGGAATCAGAAGTCCTGTCCAAATATCTGAATTTTTCATCATTTTCCCAAGTTCATACTACTGTGGAACTATTTAAATAGTCCTAGTATTTGGCCTTTATCAGCTTCTGGAAATTTCTGTTCATCAAATTATTATTGAACACCAACAAATATGAGAATTGTTGTTTTGCATGAATTATAAAGCTTTGAGTCCACCTTTCATACCAATGAAGTCACAGCTTCAGCTTTTGTGTGTAAGCTTATTTTGTCTTATTTCTTTAAGGTATATAAACGCCATGCTAAACATCCCAAATGTTTTATAGTAATGAACTTCTGGCTTTTTATATATAAAAGATTCTCAAAGGATTGTCCATTTGTTCTCTTTAAGGTGTGCAATTATACATGTGAACAGCAGTTTCCATGCCAAATTCCCACCATAGTAGGATTTGTGCATGGAGTCTCATACTTTCTGGCTTCTCAGAGTATAGTATTGTTTAGTCTTTCTGCATGCCATTTTGGCTGATGGATGTAATGCACTAGTTTCTTGCATATGCTTTTGTTGTTAAGAAATTGATCAAATTTCCTTTGATTTAAACTCTCCCCCTTGTCCGATCTGAAATGTTTGACTGGTCCTGTTTGAGTTCTCAAACAGTTCTACAAAATCAACAAAGTGTTGTACAATTTCTGATTTTGATTGTAGGAATGTCAGAAAGGCATAAGAGGAATAGTCCATCAGAATCATCAAGCACATTTTTTATGAGTAGGATTCTTGTGGAATTTCTTAACAAATCAGCAGCAACAACTCTAATGGTTTTTTTGCATCATGTTGGAGAAGTAGGATAAGATTGTTTATGCACTTTCCTTGTGCACATCCAGCAGCATATAGAACGTTCAGATTGGTATTTTAAGTTCCCATCAAAGCCTTAGTAGTAGGGCTCAATTTTTTTACTTACATTTTATTTGCATAGCCATACAATTTATGCCAGGTTGTAAAGTCAGCAAATGAAATGGCTTTGTCATTTCATGTTTTATAACTACTTTAGCCCAGTGTATCAGTTTCAAACAATTTTTGGTCAGCATTATTATAGGTCATTTCCCTTTTTAGAAAATATTGTGTAATCACGTTTGATGACTCAAAATAACAGCGATTTTTAATTGACCCAATGAAATTAATTTGTGTGAAGCCTTTGGCATATAAACACTTCCAATTTACGAGTCTCTGTCCTTTTAGGACTATGAAATTCAGGAACATAGTTCCCTGGCCTAAGTATCATAGCAGCTGATTTAGGAATCTGCGTTTGATTTCTTCTGGGTTGTGGGATATGGCATTATACTCGACAAAGTCAGATTTTCATCTTGCTTATGTGCACTGAAGCCACCTGAGTCTATTATCGCAATATTCTTATTCTTCACTTTTATTTGAAGATAAAGCACGATTTATACATTTACAGCTATTAAGCTACTTTCATTATCTGCTATCTATTAACTTACTGTCAAATTTGACTACATTCGCCATCATCAGCGAAGGCTTCATCATAGTCAATTGCTCTTCGCAGTAATTATTTTTTTTTTTTTTTGTCATGTTCATTGGCTGATGTTTAATCAGCAATTTGATCATGAAGAGTGAAAATCCATACGTTAAGTCGCTCATCCAGCTAACCAGTTCCAATTTGGTTGTTCCACAACATCTTCCATGTTTTGCAAGGGCATTACTCGTCATCATTTGATGTCTTTGCTTCAAATTGATGTCCAGGACCAAAGTCTTCTGTTTAATTGAGATCTTTGCCTTATAACCTTTTAGATCTCTATCCTACTCAAAAATTTAATGAGTTCAGGATTGACTTGGTCTGATTTTAGGACTAATCCATCAATGCAACTTTGAAGATGAGATGTTGTGGAGCATCCACATCCATATTGTAAATTATCTGTATTAACCATATTGCAAATCATTTAAATTTGCTGGCTCCTTTGTGTAAGTTTCCTCAGAGAATGATTGGCTTTAGAGATCAGGTTAATTCTTTGCCTGTTTTCTCTCTTTTTGCCTGTTTTTCTCCCAATTAGGTCCTTTCTTGTTTTCGCAAAAAGGACAAATGCAGGTCTAACTTACATAGGACTGCCTTGTGCATAATTTGCACAAATCTTCCTTTAGGCATATTCCACTCTAGGAGTGAATGGTTTTTTATAAGGTTTTTGCCTTGTATAGATTTGTTCCCCTTAGGAAACAAGTGGTGCCAGATGGCCACCTTGGTCAGCTTTGATGATGCTGCCAACTCATTCTCTATTTCAGGAAATGAGGTCATTTCAAACTTTGTTTTTCCAAGTTCAAATTGAGAAGAACATAGGTTTTGAATGAATCCCAAGATGATGGTAAATGGTCTAAGTCTGTTTCAGACTTTCGTATTGGGGTATATCTAACCGTCACTGTAGAACACAGCTTGTCCTTGTTCTTCGTTCTGGTGTTGATAGTAATTCGACTGAGGCTCGGAAAGGTGTCCAAGCGATACTTATCACGTCGGTGGCGGAGCTCTTCGGACGATCATATGCCTCTTCCTGTGAACAAACAAGGACGTGTCTCTACTCTGTCACATTGTCGAGATCGGGATTCGTGAGGATGAATTGATGCAATATGTTGAAGCGGCGCACCATCCTCTTGTCCGTCGGTTATCGCTGTTAACAGGATTTATATTAACTTGTCACAAGGCAGGTGTCGACACCCAAGAACTAATGAACGAAAGATTGGACGAGCTGCTGAAGCTGACTTGCTGCGTCGACTGTGAATACTGTTAACAGTAGGTTCTTTGGGAAGGAGAGGCATTTACTCCGCTGACTTTGGTGTAGTTACAATGCTATCAGAACTTTGGTATTGGTGTTGCCGCAGAGCATACTCCAAAGGGTGCACCATCAGCTACGTGCAGATCTTGACGCAGCACTGGTCAAGGACCTTGATATGGGGAACTCCGGATACGTTGATGGTGCCAAACACCATTTTCAACCTGGGCTTCACTAAGAGCAATACAAGGGCAAGGGTACCGATATTGCAAAATCGCAAAGTGGAAAGAGGATGTTCGCAAGTCTCCTGCAAACAAGAAGGCTCTAGGGACATTGACTAAGCAGCAACAAGCATTTGTGCATGCTTAACTGGAGACGGAAGCGAAAATATGACAGCACGTTGCGTCTATTGAAGCTAGCTTTACCCAGGGATTGAACCTCATTATTTAGTGCCCGCAGGGATGGAGGAATTACCTCTCTTCTAGTTGCTGGAGCTCTTGGGCATGGCTCGCCTTTGGTTGGGGATTGTCCGTTTGATACGTACCTGGTAAGTCGTTCAGACTAGACATTGGTTGGTAACATAAGACAGCTGTTGGTAACGCAAGACAGCTGTTGGTGATGGTCAACACCTTCCGCAAATGGGTTGGAATTGCGACGCTTAAGAGCCTCAGTATCAAAGCTGTGCCAGAAGAGTTCCAATGAATAGTATGTCATATATTCAGCAATGGCATGATTCTGACTTTTCGTTATAGCTCGGATCATTCGTGTGCTTTATAGACTACGTTCCTTGACAGAGCAAGCTACTTTTGATGGTCCGACGGTCTCATACATATACCCCTTGCTCAGCCAAGTGCCGAAAAGGGGCGGCATATCTGTGTCGGACGGAGACAAGGCTCTTGAAAATGTCACCCTTGCACTCAACATTTCATTGCGGCTAATGTAATTACTGCTTTTGATTTGCTCCATTTAATACTAAAACTGACGATCAACAGTTTCTGACATATCCGCGGCTTCAAGTTACAGAGGATCCTTTGCGTACAATCCGTTCGCAATTCAGGCTTACGTCCCCTTCATTGATTAAACTTAGAGAGACAATGTCTACGACCACCACGCGTGAGGATATCTCGGTTTTACTACGTGCTGATGCAAGAACCCAGCTTCCCCAGGTATGCATATACAAAATCCAGCTTTCAAATAAGATCCGATGGCTGATCCCGTGCTAGCCGCTTGATCTGACCGATATGGACTGATCCCTTAAGTCCTTCATGACGATGAACACAATGCTCAACTTGCTCAACATGTTTGGGAGGACAATGGGCTAGATGTGTCCGAAGATTTCCTATCTGGGACACGATAACGCCTTCATGCGGTCCGGCACGTGAGTCGTGCAATATCCGCGGACGATCAAGGGACGCTGGCATTTTAAAGGATTACTCTGTTTTTCAACTTTATGGCAAAACCTTTAGGACCTGAATACGATGAATATAATACCGCACTTTACTACCCTCTCAACCTTTTTTAGGGCATTCTGTTCCCTCGAAGTCACGAGAGAGAGTCGACCCCGCGCGCTGCAACCGCGCGCGCGTTTGAGTTGCTCTCTCACTCCTTCATCGACACCGAAGTGGAGCCAGTTCCTCGTAGACGATGAAGCGCTCGGTGACAAAGAAGATCAAATCTGTCGCGGTATGCTTCAAGGGTGAACAAGTGTCGTTGATATCGGCGCCAGACATCTATCAACATTGATTGCTACCTTTGAAGGTCACCTTTTGAAGGCAGCTGATGCTACGGAGAGCGAAAGATGAAAGAGGCTGTCGTCGTTCTGTTTGGTCGACTAGCACGTCATCTTGAACTCCAAGACAAGCGATTACAAAGTGTCGTAAAAAGAGGTTAGAGAGCCCAAGACTCCAAGCAAATATCTCAAACGCAAGTCATCGTCACGACGCCAGAAACGTAATCATGCATATCATATCAAATTCGGTCCGGCTGATCATTGATAAAATACACCTTCACGACAAGCGTGGGCCAGCTTTGGAGTCCATTATTGCCAGGATGATCCGAAAGATGTAACAAGCGAACGAATGCGGTCGGTCTGTTTGTCTGCGACCCTGCTGATTCTGGTCAAGGAAACCGTTGACAAACCGCATTTCATCGCTTGGGCGCTAGTTCAACAAGCGCAGTAAATATAGAATGATATATGAAATGTGTCATACAGTCCAAGAGG
Organism: Amanita phalloides; assembly: GCA_032173475.1. Lineage (NCBI taxonomy): Eukaryota > Fungi > Basidiomycota > Agaricomycetes > Agaricales > Amanitaceae > Amanita > Amanita phalloides. The sequence continues at coordinate 60,366 of JAENRT010000008.1, read as the reverse complement.
AGAATACGGAAACAAGACGAACGGTGAGCGGGCACGGGCGCGGCGTTACAGACTGGGAAGAGGTATGGGATACGCACACAAGAGTATAATTTACCTTATAAGCCATTATAGTCCTTTTTATCGTGAAGCTCTTAAATTTGGGGAATCTGTTTGACACCTTTTGTAGACACGCTTCTCCAATGCACAATATGTCGTGGTCTCACAATGGGCTTTTCGAAGAAGGGTTATATGGAGCACCGTCTTCCTCGTCGCGCATACCATGCCTGGCGTTGGCTCAGACACCTGCGACTCTCGTAGTCTCAGGATTCAACATATTCACCAACCCCCTCGCCAAGTAAGCTCTCCCTCCGCCACCCTTTCAGCTCCATCATACGCGCCGACTCCCCACTCTTGGGCTTTATATCACAAGAAAACGTCTCACACGATCCACCGTATCATCCTTCTCCTAATTACATCCGTCGCTTACCAGAGTGCGTCCAGCCCACTAGCCAAGACAAGGCATGGAGTCCGGTGCGCAGATGTGCGTATACGATCATCAAGTGCACACGTATGGTCATTCCCAGAAATGTGCGTACCTCAGAAAGATAGTTTGCCTCTCTTACGCGAAACCGGCTTTTTCTCAGCGAGTTGCGGTACCGAGGATACCTACCGCGTCAGCACACATAGTCCAAGCACTTGTGACGGTTGCAACGGCAGATAACGCGAGTCCAGATATGCAGCGTCAAAAGCTCAATGCGCTTGTTATTGCATCTGGCTTAGCGGATGAGGAAGAATTGCGAGCTGATGAGCTCGCTCACGATCTGAATCCTCGATGAGAATCAGCTCAGGACCAGACACCCCGCGGTCGTCATATCCGTTCGAACGTACTGTCACATTGTGACTCACGGCACAAATCAAACTCAGCCTGACTTGCGTTGCGAGCCAGCGGCATAGCAAAAGCCAACAGCCAAAATATCGAACCAGTCCACCGTTGCGCCGGATCTCGTCGGAACATGATGAGTATACCAAATCTTCCTCAACGATGACATCCGTTTCGTCCTATCCACACTTTATAATTGATCCTATCTCTCCGGGGACGTCCATATCTTCTGATGACTTGGACAAATTCGACGAGGATGCATCCTACTATTACGGAAGAGAGATGTATAGGGCCGTTACTTCTGCCCTACTCTCGACCCATGAGTACTTCTTGCGACAGGTTTCCTGCTTCGAAATGGTCGTTGTCGTCAACTGTGGAGATGGATCTACAGAGCAAGCGACATAGCTCTTCGAAATCATCCAAGGGCAAGTTCAAGTCATTTATCTCACGTTTCATCTCCAGTAGTCAGCGGCAGGTCCCGCTAAACTTAGTCATTTGCTACCAAATTCCTCCACTCCCTGTATTCTGTAGCAATTCCATGTATCTAGTTCTACACGCGCACCACGTAAGCGTGAGCCTGCACATGAACAAGAATTATTAGCTATCATTGAATCGTTTCAATATGGGCCAGAAGTATCTATCACCCTGTCAGCATTGTTGGCTCGACATCCTTAATGAATTATATACCTGGAGATCAACGTAATGGTGGACCACTATCACGAATTTATAGTGATGAACCGATAGATATCATTCACACTGAAAGTGAGTATGTAAGTAGAGATGATGATGAAGACAACAAGTAGATCTTACCAGGGACATCCCATCCCATTTACATTGGCGCTACCACTATTGTGGAACCAGAGGCTCCGAATACTGATTGTCGCTCAGCTAGCAAAGGCAAATGAGCTCTCATACACATCCTCCAATGGCCTATTCATACTACAGTCTTCATTCAATTCCTATGGTCATGCACACAAGGTCACTGTTGATGGGCAATTCAATAACCATAGTGAGCGCACTGCAGCCCGAGTACCATTTACCAAGTCAATGCTTGGATCATACCATCCTATCACTGTCTATATAGGTACAAGGGATGTGATAGAGCGGCATAAAATAACCAAATAACTTTTGATCCGGTCTTGCAGCCTCTGAGAGTAACGAGATGGCCTCGGATACATTCGTACAATAGAGCTATTTGTTCTTCATCTGCCTAACACATTTCTTGGTGGAGACCAGACGTGAATAGGAATAAAACTGACTGCTGGAAGAACACTGGCTATCAACTGACCACCAGTAACGGATAAGGCAAGGTCCACTATCATTGCCCGCCGAGCGCTCCTAAACTAAAAGGCTAAGCCCGCTAAACTGCAACTCGTGTACGTACCCCTTCGCCGGTTCGCACATGCGCTTGATGATTCTATCCAGCGTTTCTTTCCCGCCTTCCTTGAGAGCTTTTGTAATTGATTTCGATCCCTGTTTGTTCGTGGCGAGCTCGAGCAAGCCATCCAAGAGATGGTCGAGTGTGAATTTGCGGTGTTTTTCAGACCCGTGTTGAAGAACTGGGAAAAAGAACAGAGCTCGCACTTCTGGCACGAAGATAAAAGCGGTACTGACTCTGCTGGATGCAGTATGAACCCCATTGGCTTTTGGCAACCTCGCTAAAAAATGCTGGACCTTGATTGAGAAACTCATCAACGATCTCGTCTTTAGTTTCCGTTTCAAGGTTCTCGAAAGCATGCTGAAGATCCAATTGGGTCATTTTAAGAGTGTTCCAGTTCGAGAACACGTTACCTGGATGACAAGAGAGCCGGTTTCATGGCAGGCGAGAGAGGCCCATTTTCCCTTTAGCGATTTGTTGAGGCTAAGTTAGTGATTAGGAGTTTTACATGGCAATAAGTGTCACCATACTATGCAAAGATAGGCGGAGCGGAGGGAGTCCAGCACAGCTCCATTATCTAGTGTGGGATAGCATTAAGTTCAAGTACTCTGCGAGCGCGCATGTAATTACCTTGCTCCAAACGTACGATGCATACTTATGGACCAGAGTTTGAGCAGGGTCTCCGAGCAAAAGTTCCGAAACGATAAGTAACCTGATATCCTCTTCGTAGTCGAGAGCTTTCTGCAGAACGTGACAACCATGGCAGTTGGTAGCCAGGTCCACGACGCGTCCCCTTAGAGATATTAGGATAAAGCTGGATTCGCCGAGTACAGGCATACCTCATGCAAGAGACAAATTTTCTTCGTTCTTCCAGAGTAGTAGTAACTTCGAGACATCTTTGGACTGCCCAACTTCCGAACCTTGTATCGATTAAACCACATCATAAAGAATACAGAAGTTCTTTACACGTGTGTCATCATCCTAAAGCCTCGTGCGCATATGGCGTCAATGATTTTACACCTTTCTTCCGCGTCTGCGACTTTTAGCTTTTGCTGCAAGAAAATAGAAGCTTGTTGATCAGCCAACTTAATGATCCGAGTGACGAAGACGTGATAGGGTGGAGACGAGGACGGTTGAAGCAACGAAAGGAAGTTGATGGGCTAAGCATTCGAAAGTGAGAAAAACATATGAACAGAGATACTTATGTACTTCGTGCGACGAAGAATTGTGAGCCGTAGAATGTTGATGGGGTTGCAACGACAACTGGAAATGATCGTTGTGGTTGAAATCCCTGAGATTGAACTCAGAAGTTGCCTTGTCGCTCGAGATTAGCCAGTCTTGGGCTTGAGTCAATGGCTGGTGTTGCTGGAGCTGAGACGCTAGGCGCCGATCCATCAAGTTTGGTCTCCGAGATTCAACTTGGCGGCTGGGAGACAAAGAGTACAACAATTGAGCAATGGAATTGGGCAGAGCATTGAACGTGGATTGCGATGCGACGAGCGGCGGCGTAGGGGGCTCAGAGAACGGCTGGAAAAACTGAAGGCTATTGGAAGTGGGAAGACAAGCAGAAGACTGAGAGAAGTGGGAGCGATAGGGAACTGTATGCGCAGACAACGGAGAAGGATCTTGCACCCTATTGACAGGGCTTTGGTTGAGAAGCAGGGGATTCTGCGGCATACAAGGGGCAGTTTGCCCCAGATCATAAGTGCCTTGACGCCTGACGTTAAATGGCCATGGGGGCGAAAGATCTGTCGGTGTTAAGAGCGATGTTGCTGGCGCTGGCGAGAAATCCAGAGAACTAGGCGAAGTATCCAAACCCAACGTAATTGAGGGCCTTTTGGTAGAGGAAGAGGGAGGAGTACGAAGGAGCTGCTCGACGTGCTGGAAAATAGGCTTGAATCCTACTGAATTATCTAAATCTGGGCCATTTTTCTTTCTTCCGTCACCAATGGTGCCAATGTCTTCCGGGCGGGCATTGTTCAGATTATCCGATGGCCTTCTCTGCTGATGAGGATTCTTGAATTCCTGGGGTTGGAAAACTTCAGCGTCGCGGTCTACAACACGGGGCTGAGGTGCCCAGATAGAGGCTAATATGTCAGGCAGTTGGTGAGGACGAGGAGGGCTGTTTTCATGAAGAGAAGAATGTGGATATTCTATCAACATATTTTTCTTGAGCTGATTCTCCTCGAGGACTCAGACCATGCTTCATATAAACCTTTTCTGAGAAGCCCATTTGGTGAGATCTTGATTCATGCGATAGGCTTGAGCTTGACCATTTAGAGCGTGGGCAACTAGGTTCCGCATGCCAAGTTTCGCTTGCTCCGCTGTTCCTGCAGTTCATTGCCAGTCCCTCATCGAGAATGGCGCACAGCGACGCGCAACCAATGCGAGAAGTCCTGCTAGATGGGAATGTGTAAAATTTTCCGGTCCAGGGACATCACAAGGCGTACATCGCAGTATCGCAAATTGTTAAAGTCGCTGTCTAATATCTAATGCTTATCTAATCATCAGGCGCCCGTTCAGATGATATTATGACCCCTCGTCTATGTGAATGGAATGTCTCGGGCTACTGAGTACATCTTAAGACCGGATGTGCGGTCCTGGGATTTCCGACAATAGATGGGGAGTTGCGGCAGCAGGTCCCCGCTAAACTTAGTTATTTGCTACCAAATTCCTCCACTCCCTGTATTTTTCTGTAGCAATTCCATGTATCTACACGCGCACCACGTAAGCGTGAGAAGTGGTATTTTTGGGGGAGACTGCCCTGACCGTCAGATCCTTGACAGCAATAACCGGAAATTGCCGTCGCCTTGGTTTGCATATTCCCCGCAATGCAACACCAGAACGGGCACCTTACTTCTAGTTCACACCAACGCGTATCCAATCATGCCAAGTCTGGCGGTGGAAGTGGCAGCGGAGGGTTCCCGGGGGTGTTGAGTTTCGGACCACAATACCAGAAAGGGGATGCTTTGAAGGAACACGTACGTCTCAGCTCGTTCATCGAACATGGCCGAACAAAACATTTGAAATAACAGAGCGTCGATTCGTGCAAAACAAGGCAAACTCGATCCCACCATTGGTCGAGAAGAGGGTACGAGGCTACCCCAACCCAAAACGAATTGAATCGATCAACTCGCCATGCAGAAAGTTGCAGAACTATCCAAAGCAAGATTCCGGTAATTTTTATTCCATTAGAACAGAAGTTCTTTTGCGGCGAACAAAGTCTAACCCAGTCGTACATATCCAACGTCCATATCACGAAATATATGACCTCATTACTTTCTTTCCATTTCCAGCTCATTGGCCCTCCGGGTGTTGGAAAAACGGCTATCCTGGAGGGTATCGCGAGTAGAATGGTCGCTAAAGAAGTTCCCGAGGTAGGTCTCATCTCCATACCTCATGTCACGCTCCACCCTCACTTCTCTACAGACGATTCAGCACAAACGCATGCTGTCCATAGATCTAGCCAGCATTATGGCGGGAACGGGGATTCGCGGTCAATCCGAGCAGAAATTCAAAGCAGAACCAGGACCCCAGGTGCACTTTCGAAAATGGCAACCGAACAGCCCAGAATTCGAGATCGATCCCCAGTTGGCAACGGTATGCCCTTCTCATCGAGCCACGTCGCTGGTCCTTGCGTCAGGCCGGAGATATCATATGCTTCATGGACGAAGTCCGTACGTCACATGTATAACTGAGCTGAACCCTGTTTCTAACCTGCTCCCTTTTAGACACACTTTTCCAGCTCGGAAAGGCAGAGGGAAATATCAATGCAGGTCAAATGATCAAACCTGCAGCGTTATACATCCTTCGAGGTCTCGAGTCACGCTACCAAGTGCATCACGGTGGAGATTTCAGATGTGGCCATCGTCACAGTTACGGGGTAGATCTATGTACTTTTTGCCTTCTCTAATGGACTGACTCACGATTTGCGTCATAGCGGCCATATACGGCGCGCGCTACATCTCCGACAGGTATCTTCCCGACAAGGCCATCGACCTCGTGGACGGTGCCACGTCTACCATCCGGATAGCGCAAGAGAGCAAGCCTGACGAGTTGGAAGTGCTCGACCGCGAGATCATCACCCTCCAAATCGAGCTGGAGAGTCTGAAAATTGAGATGGATGTGCTCAGTGTTGAGCGGCGGAGTGCGGTGGAGGGGTTGTTGAAGGAGAAGAGGCAGACCGCGTCCGAGTTGACGGCGATATGGCAGGCAGGTTGCTCCACTCGCGTATTCGGGTCTGGTTTTTTTGACGATTGGTTTCCATAGAACGGGCGAGGCTTGGTAGGATCAAGGATGCCAAGAAGCGGCTCGAGCAGGCCAAACACGAGCTCGACATGGCGCAGAGGCAAGGCCAGTACGAGGCTGCTTCGCGGCTACGCTTTGGTGTCATTCCTGAGTTGGAACAGCAGCTGCCGAAAGAGGAGGACTGCGCGGCGAAGGAAGAGGAAGACTTCTCTCTTGCGATGCTTCATGACAGAATGACGTCGAACGATATTGCTCAGGTGGTGGCCAAAACAATGGGAATCCATGTGCAGAACTTGCTCAAATGAGAGAGGGATAGGCTTGTCCATGTGAGTATATGATGATCCGTCTGTGTTGTTCTTGAGCGAGCCGACGGTACCTTGCCGACACTGGTAGGACCAAGGAACAAGAACGAAACAAGAACGAAACAACAGGCCTGTTGGGCGCTTGAAGCCCTGCGCGAGACACCCGCACCGCACCACCGACAGCCGCGACGCCGTGACCCCTTGTCGCAGCGCTTCTTCCATCTACGCCATACATCGGATCGTCCCTCCCTATTCTCTAGGGCTGTTTCCGATTCATGGCCTTTTCTGAAATGTAGACCGAGCTTTGTAAAGCGCTAGCTACGTTTTTGTCCAACGATGAATAAAGAGGGTTGTAGGTGCCTATATGCGCCCCAGATCATAGGAACAAAACACTGAATGCCTATGTTAGGATCAATATCAACATGTCGAGTACCACGACATACGTCAGATTTGAAGAAAGCGGTCAATTGACGGAAGCTGTTCGCCGGAAGCCGTACGGCATGTTGTTCACGCATACTCGCAGAATCCATAAGGACGCCGCCATGATGCCCTTGCAAATTTTGGACGAAGGCACGCTAACGGATACGAAAAGTTGATTTCAGTTTTTTTCCTTTGATCGAGCGTCGTTGCCGTTTTATCTAATCGTATATTCTGCTAGAACACCATCATCTGTCTCACGAGTAATCTTGGCAGTGACATCCTAGCCAGCCCAGGGGCCTGCGACCGTAAAGGCGTCGTCGCGCCCGAAGCCAGAGAATGAGTCCTCGCCCGAACATCCGAATTCTTCCCCCCTGGGCTCCTGAACCACCTCGACTCCATGTTCGTCTTCAGCGCGTGTCCTGCAAATCGTGGGACTCTGTCTGATAGACGTGGCGGAAAGGCTGAAGAATCGATGTATCATGCTGGATGTGGATGGCACGGATACTCGGAGTTGTACGGTGCGCGTGCGATTGGAGGGGTGTCTGGACGGATGTGTTGTTCCCTTTGGCGGAAAAGTTGTTGCGCGGGACGGTCAGGTAAAAAACTTTTAACTTTTAACTTGGGGACCCGTTGGATTAAGCTGATACGTGTGTTTAGGGATGGCGATGTCGTGAAGATTCTCGTGAAGATTCTCGTGTCCAAGGATGGAGAGACCCTGATAACCTCTTTTTAATAATTTTCTTCTTCACACACGTGACATATATCATTCCTCGTGACGCGTAGTTCATGTTGATTCGCGACATCAGGAGAATCAGCAGCAAATATCTCGTGAAAGATATGTGGCGTATCTTACAGGACCAGTATCTCGTCCCCCGCAGTGCCACAACTACCCCCGACCAGCAAGTGTAGAGTTTGATTTCGGACAGGCGAGGCGCGCGTCATCGAGAGGCTCAAGACCCAGTACTTCATATCAAAGACATCGTCAATATGCTGACGAATAGAAACATTAATACCGGATTGATTTGCCACAGAGTATCGTTGTACAACAAACCATTATTGGCTTGCGCACGGCGTTTGAAGCCATAAAGAAGATCCGAAAGAAGCCTCATAGCCTTCGGGCTATATTCCACTTCTGAATTGTTGAGCCAAGAAGCTTCATATGAAAGATATTTGGAGGAGAGAAAGAGCAGTGAAGCTGTTGCTAACGACCGCGAAGGAGTAGTTGCTACTCAAAGTTGCATTGACGTCGGATGAGAAATATATAACGAGGAAGTCGTTTATCGTGATGCACAGCAGTAAATAAGGACAGTGGGCCGGAGGAGGGGAGATCCTCGACGAGCCGACAAGGAAGCCGGTGCAGAACAAAATATTGGGGAGCGCTTGCAAGCGCTGCAGATGAGACGATGCGGGCAGCAAAAAGGGAGCGAGCGTCGCAATGGGACTTGTCGGTGGGCGACGCAGGGGAACAGGATCCACCCTGACACTTGCTCGCCTATCCGACCCTGCGCTGCGAATATCTTCGACGAAGACTCAAAGCCTCCATCCAAAGGAGCTCTTAGTAAACCGGTTTACTTTGGCCAACACATTTAGATGAAACTAGGTTTTATTCATGACTACACTTTTCGAGCAACAGAAGATAATATGCTACTGGTGAAGGGCAAGTGGATGAAATGAGGTGGTAAGCATAATAGTGAGCGAAAGCCCATGAGTGAGAGTTGTGACACGATGTTGGCGAGCGACCGAGCAAGCGTGTCAGTGAGCGAGGGGGTTCTGTGATAATGTTAACGAGTGAGCAAGGCCGAGTGAGAGACGGGTGCGCAGGAGAGAAGGGTGAGGGAGATGGGCAGGCGAGGAGGGAGACAGGCCGAGCGAGCGGGAGAAAGACAGAAGAGGCCTGTCACCTAAAAACATATTGGATGGTTAACGAGATACAGAAAAACATAGCGGGGGCCCATTGGCGGCCAGGCAGAGGGAGATGGCGGCCAGGCAGAGGGAGATGGCGGCCAGGCAGAGGGAGATGGCGGCCAGCAGAGAGCAGAGCTACGGATGCATGGAGGGAGCGTTGCAGGCCGTGGGTGAAAGGAGCGCGAAGGGGCTGGGCTATGGCACAGCATCTAGAGCGATGAGCTTGTACAAGGGCGAGACAGTGTGTGAAGACGTGACACGCGTAACTCACCGTCTCGCTCAGCATTCTCAAAGACCTGATCAAGGAGAAGAAGCGCCTCCTCGATCACGTCGATGCGTCAACACTCAACCTCCCCTGCCCGTGGATGACAATTTCGAACAATGGCTCAAAAATACCCACCTTGAACCATCACAGTCCCTCGCACCGCTGTCGCAACTATTCCCTCATGTCGAAAGAGATCACCTCCACATTGTCGTTCAAGCACCAACCAAGGGTGGGCTTTAGGTCGTTTTTCGTGTCTACAATCTCATTAATCCCGTTCAGATGTGATCCACGCATTCGACCCCCGCAACTTCTCTCGCTCAATTGCTTTGTTCTTGGCGATCAGATGCAAGATTCCGAAGACCGACAATGTCAGCATTCTCAAGAAGATGATCAAGGAGGAGAAGAAGCGTCACCTCGACCAAGTTGATGCCTCGGATCTCAACATCTGGAAGGTCTCCTTTCCCATCGACGATCTTGATTCCCAGGAACCACCAACCATTGGACCGAGCTTGAAACCTCACATGCCATTGTCGACGATATTTTCCCTTGCGCTCGATGCTAATCATATCCACATCGCAGTACGTGTTACGGGAGCAGGTGAGTCTTACATTGACTCCTATTGAAGACTTTTTTTCATTTTTATGCAAGGCGCATCGTTGACTGGTTCCTCGTTTCCGCCGTCGTCTTATAAATACTTCTCGAGCAGTTAACCCAGGATCGTAGAGCTTTTGTCGGCAACGAGAGCGAGATGCACCTTCGAATGGAGGGAAACCCCGAATATTTGGCAAAATGCAAAATGGGAAGGCGTACATTGCATGCAACCCGCCCACCTCGCATGCTGCGAGTTTGCCACTCACCCTGCTTTATCCTGTCTTCGGGAAGTTCAAGGACGACTGTGAGGATTACGTGCCGACACCAGATGACGTTAAACTTTTTCATGAGTTCGTGGGAGCCATGTCATTTATCCACACCCTCGTAGGGAAGCAGTTTTGTGGGTGTTATCCACCAACGGGTTGCATATAAATCCAACGACAATGGGTCCTTACACAACGGATGGATACTTGTCAGTTGGCGAATCGTGATTCTTGATTATGGAATTCAAGAATGAAGTTGGGTCTACCGGTGCCGAACCCTATTTTCAAGCGATTCTATACTATCTCGAGGCTAGGGGAACCTTCTTGATCGACATCGTAATTCGGTATTGCCGTGCATACTGGTACTTATTTTCGGTGTGTTTCGTCATTTTTTCGGACGTTATTCTATCTTACACTAGCCAGGCCCTTACGTCACATTTGCTGGTGCTGCGTGGACTGACCGTCCGACGGTGCAGATGTTGTCGGCTGCAATCCCGTGCCATTATCACGACACAGATATCAAGATGAAGAATATGCTCGTGCGACACCTTGGGGCTTTCCGGATTGCGATAAACTCTCTGAAAACCTATTACAGCGCAAATCCAAGTTCACTGCATCGTAATCCAATACACCCATATTTAATGACTTTCAAATCTCAGGATGGTTTGGCAAAGCAATTTAAAGATGTATCGGGAATGAAAGACGGCAACTTATTCTTTGGAAATTTGGACGAAGATGGCACTGCAGTCTGCATCAAATTTGTGACTAGCTATTGTGAAGAAGCTCAATAATTCCTGGCCGAGAAAGGGTTTGCGCCGAAACTGCATGCTGTCGAGCGCCTCCCCGGTGGACTATACATGGTTGTGATGGACGACGTGAGCAGGGACTACGTTTTGCATTCGCATGAGACCGTTCGGTTGTCATTTATGGAGAAAATCAGATATTGTTTAATTCAATTACATCAAGCTGGGATGGTTCATGGAGATATTCGTAACACGAACATTACGGTGAAAAGGACGAGTTTCAAAGATCTATCTTTCTGCTAGTGGATTATGATTCAAGTGGTAAAATAAAAGGAGTGCGATACCCATTCAATTTATATACCACGACGGTGAAGTGGCCAGAAGGAGCCACTGGGGGTGCAGTTGTTGAGGTGGATCATGATCTAGAAATGATAGATTATATCTGGGATGATTGACAAAGTACAACTCTTATATATTGTCTCTACTTGTCGTGCGGAAGGCTGACAGAGAGCTCGAGGTCGATTACCGCTCCCACCCAGTCTCATCCTTATATATACATAGATCATTACCCACGAGTTTCTCATTGGCGACTGTCGAGTCACGCTCCGAGTCACTGGCAGCAACGCCACGCCGCCGCCAGTACTAGCACAAGCGGTAGATGAAGAAGAAAACTGCTGCCCTTTGAAGGTGAGCGCTTGAGCATCTGCGCCGTGACGCTGACCGTATTTGGGACCGCAAAACAGTCCTCTCGTCCGTGTCTTGTACAACGTATCCTCCCGCTCGCGGCGTGCCTCGTTCATCCAAAATTGGTCCACATCTTCGTACATTCCCAATCGCTCCAAGAGGAGAACCATCGCTTCCGTGCAGCTGCGTCCAGAACAGAGAACAAGCACATGCGTGGGGTACGGTTGAATCGACGGAAGCACCCGATTCGTAGCACTGGGTACTGGCTCTCCCTGCTGTCGGACAACCCCTAATCGCATAAGCACTCGTCCTCCTAACAATCGATGCGTTTCACACTAGCGCCAACTCATACACAGCCACGGTAACAGTACATAGTCGAGGTGCTGCTCCTGCTCGAATTCCTATTCAACTGATGGTCCAATGGATTTCATCGACATGCAAGATCTAGCTCTGGTCAGGATCATCACGTCCCACCCGTTGATCATGTTGTGACACGTAATCGTTCCGTCTTGATTCCGCCGAAGCTTTGTTAGATGGAGCTAATAGGTATGATCGGCGAAAAAGAATCCTCCAGTGTCGCAGAATAAGTACTTGGGCTTATTGAGGCGTTTTTGTCCAAAATGCCATCAAGATCGAACATTGATGTCGACCAAGTCGCCGTGTCTCTAACAACGGAGGATTCGATAGGGATAATCTATTTGCAGAAGCTGGCTCACCTGTCGGCGGAGCTGGTGTTGACCTGGGGCATCCTCCCTCAGAATGATAGGAGGTACAGGCCATCGTCGATCTTGAGTGTTCGTTAACAGTGGCGATCGTGCTACATCACCGAATGGTTTTGGGCTGTGCGGTTGCGATCCTGGGGAAGTAACGTTCGTCGAAGGAGTTTGTCCCTGCGCGAATCGAGACGAGCTATCGCTAAGATTAGAATTAAAATTTGATGAAGAAATTCCAAGAGAGCAGCTCAGAGCTCCATGACGACCAGTCGAGACCACCACCATCTTTTTGTAGGGAGAGGAGCAGTGAAAGAACCAAATTCGCTTGTTGCGAATGATGGTAGCGCGGCAGTTCGGTTTTGTAGCTTAATCCCCGTTAGGCTGCCAATGTGAAGGTGCGCGTCATTATTCGAAGGCGTTCCTGTCAGATGTGGCGAGGCATTTACAATGTGATACGGTTTCCGTGGTGGGGTAGAAGGCCTTTCCTGTCCATTCAAACGAATCTTGGGGGACTGAACGACCCTGAGAAATCATCTGAGCACCCACACTCGGGACGTCAGAATGGGACGCGGATGATGTTGCCTCGGGTTGTGTCGCTGCAGTGGGTGCATGACCATTCTGAGAAATTGGATTCTTGCACATTAGTCGTGCCCGTTCTCACGGACCGCAGTGAAGCGGATGAAGGTGAAGATGTCAATGGATGTTGCGTCATGGAGGGTATTGTGGGTGGTGATGCTGTATTTTCATGACTTGTTGAACTGGTCGAGGCATCCGAAAACTGTCTCTGAAGGGAGTGATGGTCGGCCAAGTATGGGAGCGGTGCAATGATACGCAAATTCGGGGTGTCAGGTCTAGATTTGCCCTGCGTGCCTCCAAAGCTGCAATACGGTCATTATCGCTGTTCATGTTGCCGGATGCGTTTCTCCCACCTGGCAGCTTCGGCTTTGAGCTGGTTCAGCTTTGCTTTGAGATCCTTCAACATCTGGCTGTCGGTTAAACAAGACGAAGTTAAAGTGAAGACTACGCTAGATACCTTGGCACTCACTCTTCATCTTTCGAGTGACGCTCCATGATCCACCTGTATTGAAGGCGAGCGCTTGAGCATCTGCGCCGTGACGCTGACCGTATTTGTAACGCAAATCAGTCCTCCCGTCCGCGTCGTGTACAATGTATCCTCCCGCTACCGGCGTGCCCCGCTGTGCCTCTTCATCCGAACAAGCGCGTGCGTGGGGACAGAATCACGTCGCTCTTGGAGACGTTGATGACCTTCGCCCGAGCCCTGCCGCAGGTGTAAGATACAGCTCCAACAGTGTATTCCACACAGCGACCGGATCCGTGACACCCTCCTCGTCGACAGGACCGACTGTGGCCAGGCGGAGAAAGCGAAACGGTTCTGGCTTCGTACACCAATTCTGACTGACGAGCTCGTGCAGCAGCTACAATTATGTTCGGATCTTGTCGTACCGTCCTAGTTGTTGAAGGCGATGCTAGGTCAAGTGCCGGAGCCTCCGTTCCAAAGCCAGCGCCAGAGGAGAGACCCAAATACGACCAATTCTGAGGTGGAGTCCAAATACGAGCCCCAGCCAAGCGACAGAAGCCCCTGTAGTCCACAGGTCGATCAACAGTTCCGTACGCAAGTCAAGCTTTCTGCCTATTCCGTCTGTCAGGTCTAAACCAACCATGCCTCAAAGCGTTCGCACGCACCACGTCGGATCCCAACATCAAATATGCTAAAGCCTCCGCAAAAATGCGCGCATCCTCAATCTGGATGCTTAAATAGTCCTCGTGGCGATTATACTTCTTGCCAAGGTAGGAGGCATGATCAGAGTAGCCTGCTTGCCAGCACACCCCTATCGCCGTGTCCAAAGGGAGCTCTCCTTCACTGTCTCGTCAGCCTCACCACCTCCATGCTTTGTCTCAAGCTTGATAAACCCATCTAACTGCGCCACATCCTTCAGCTTGGTAAAAGTAATCAACAACAACGTCGTATGGTCCGCGTTGGCTCTCCCCAGCGTATGCAGCTCCTGGAGGTACGTCAGATCCTCTGCGAATCGAGGAACCGCCGTATGATGTAACTCGCTGAACATGTGTGCAAGTACTGCTGCATCATGCCATCATAGTCCGCCTTGGAATACAGGTGATCGCCATACTGTCCCAAACCGTGCAGAGCGACTTGCGGTAGAGAATGTCAAGTTTTTCTTGGAACATGAAGAGCTGGCCATCATTCGTCAGGACATAGACTCGGCCCCATTTGCGAGACGACGTCCCTGACGCCATAGGGGAACGTTCCCGTATATGCGACGTATTTGTTTTCGAAGTCGAAAATGGCGACCCTGGTGACGTCGTTGGTCCGCCGTGTTGAAGCCTTGAAGGCCACGTAGTGCCTGACCGTGGCGGAGGCAGATTGGGCTGTGTGTGTGAATGGGGGAGAGACGATAACGATGTAGTGGCAATGGGTGTGTATCGAGGATTTGTGGCCTGCGTGGTGACAGTTAGGTGCCATGTTGTAAACCAGAGGAACGAGACACATACACACCTTCGTAAGTATAAGAGGCTCCTAGAGATAGATGGCTTCACGACCATGTCCCTCGCTTTCCAGTACCCTGTGCCAGGAACAGCAAGACGCAGGATCTGAGTCATGCGACGCCGTCATCCCTTGTCACTACCGCTAGGCATTCTCACGAGTTTCATCCTGTTCTATGGTACATACATCAGCTTTGTCACTTCATTCTTATATGCTATACTCACCTTGTCTCCGTACACTACTGCTTGTTTCCATCTTGCATATCTTACAGATAAGAATGCCTATTCTCTATGAGCACCTCAGTTGTTTGCATCCTCGTAGCGCATGTCCATGCAAGAACAGGAGGCATATTCGCGGCTATGGCCACTATTTGCCCCACTGTAACATGATAGAGCCTCAGAACCGGCTGAGGCCAGTGTCCGCAATATGCTTTTCACTTCGGGCATGCAGGTGTCAGGAGAGAGGTGGAGAACTTACGTCAGCAGCCCACTGCTTCGCGAATACACGGACGCGGTTGTTTTTCTGTCTGTAGCCGATGCGCTGGGTGCCTTTTTTCAAACACGCCTACTTTCTCTTGTGTATAGAAGAAGGGGAGAGGCCCTGTAAGAAGGGCGGACCCGGGGGGGGTGGAATTGAGCCGATCTTTATAGGGAGAGTGAGTAAAGGAAAAGGTATTCTAAGTTAAAAGCGCACATTGAACAGTCGTATTCGTCTATCCATTGTTCCAATACAAAGTACGGGCACTTGATCAGAGGGATGGGAAGCCCATTAATGCATCCTTCCTCTGTCGTTTTTTTTTTTTTTTTTGCATAGAAAAATTTTCTTAGGGGATCGAAGATCCCCTCCAAACTATCAACGAGTAGAAATGACAGCTGAGGAAAGTTCCCCGCTTGTAGTGATAGTATGTAAATGCATACCAATGATAGCAAATGAATGTGAGATGACAAAAATGAACCTTCCTCTGTCGTTGATGCTGCATTTCTTGCTTTGAAAGCCCACTATGGCTCAGGATTGATCCGTTCAGACTGCCTGCTCAATCAATTTTCGTACTCCTTTCCACTGACCATGTCTTCGGTAGGCGCATCGCGGAGCTTGCGCAAACGTGAATGTAAATTGGCCAAAGAAAGAGAGGCTCGACCGCAGGATCTATTCATGCTGCGGCCTGCCTGAGTACCGTCATTCACGAAGAATAGCTAACAAATACATCAGGACGCCTTCATCAAAATGCACGAGATTCGAAAGTACACACATCAAAATTCAATAGATGCTGCAGCCCTTGACCATCATCTACACCCTGGTCTTCTCGCGCAGCTTGATCGTCATCGTTGCCAATCAGCTCGATCCCTGCCACGTCCCTAGGCACGAACTTTGTCCACAAAAGCATGCTTTCCAATCTTCTCTCTTTATCGTCCTTTTCGACCTCGTCGCCCGCTGGAAAAGTGGAAATCGAGTTCGCCTGATGAGGTTCAACCGTGGCACGTCGTAGAGTTGACAATCTCTGATGGTGTTGGTACCGGCAAACACGCAGAATCCCCGGTGGTGTTCATGTGATTGTAGAACAAGGCCTGTGGCATCTGACAAGGAATCATACCCGAAGAACTTTAACATGATGAGCGCGATCCTCAGGTCTTTAACACTTCGGTTTGTACCGGCACAATGTCAACAGAACAACTCTTCGAAGGTATTGGTCCAACCCGCGACCACCCGTGTGTCACCGGTTTTCTAGATTGATCATCCAATCCCCATCATCCACCGCGCCCTCGAAACACGCGATATCGCTCCCAAAAAAAAACCAAGAGCAAGAGCTAGGGCTAGAGGTCGAAGAGTCGGGCTGTCTCAGCCATGCGGAGGTTGCGTCAACTTCTTTGTAGGGTGTCTACAGCGGCAGATCTAGCCATGGACGGCTGTGCAACTGAAATCTTTCTGGCATACTCTGGCAGGGGCATGAGACATGTAATGACCAATGGGAGTCAGGGGAGCCGGGCGCAGGACAAGTGTAATGTCGGAGAAGGGATAACAGGACATTGGACGGGAGCGATACGAGGGGTGGTGAAGTAACGCGTGCGAGCGGGTGCGCGGACAACAGGCCAAGGAGTGGGCGGGCGAAATGGTCAGCTTGGGTCCTTGCTCGTTTTAATGGTGAACGCAGCCATCATCAACCCCGAGATCACCCCAAAAACATTTGCCTTCGCCGTGCGATCGTTTCTGCTGGACAGCCGCTCATACATCTACCACGGTTACCGTAGGCATTCCTGAAAATGAGAGGGTGGACGACACCACTGTACTGGCCCTCCCCTTGCTGTCAATGTCTACTGCGTTGAAGCAATTACCAATGTGTGGCACCAGTGATGCATGATGCAGCTCAGTACAGGCTCATTACTCAAGCTCAAAGCTGGCAAGTCCACCTTTACACTGTACATTGGCACTGGTCGGTGGTACTTCATGACAACAGCTGACTATGACCCGCAACTCTTCATGCCTCTACACTGCTTCAGACCATGCTCCCATGATCTTTGCCGCCAGTTTTCCAACTGAAGATGCCCTTTCTCTTGCCAGCTCTGCATTGTCTTCTGCAGTTTTGGATGGAACAAATGTAGACAGACCTGCAGCTGGCTTGGCAAAAATGAATGATGTCGACTCTGGTCTTTTTTTCTCGTTTAGGCCCCTTCGTACAGTAGTACATGGTAGGGTGCCGTACAGTTCGCTTATATAGCTACTAATCCTCTCCGTCCTTTCGTAGAGTGTCTCTTCCTTCACTACATGCTTTAATCCTCCGTATGAGGCTAAACTGTGCCGAGCTGTGAGCACTAGCTGTGGGTTTGTCAATCATTAGGCCAAGCTTATGGCCATTCCTCCTGCTACTCTTTGCACATTTCCTCTGGTCTGCGCGTTCCGGTCCTCCTTGCCCTCTCTTCTCGTCATCCATTGTCTGATATCCGTTTGCCTTTTCGCTCGATCTCTGTTCGTGCCACGTGGCCTCACTCTGCTCGTTGTGTCCACCCCCCTCCGGAAGGCACTGGCAAGGCCGACAGAGTCCTTTTTCAACTTTTTCAACCCGCTCCGCCGCCATCCGATGACGCCATCAAGGTGGATGATAGAGAGGTCGAGGTCGACTGCTCCCACCCAGTCTCATCCTCGGTCCTTATTCCATATACATAGATCATTACTCACGCGATTGACTGTTTTACGGGCAAAGCGCTCAAGTACGACATGTTGGACAAGGATCAGGGACCCCGAGGACGAGGACGAAGACGAGTTTCTCCGTCGAGTCACGCTCCGAGTCACTGACAGCAACGCCACGCCGCCGCCAGTACTAGCACAAGCGGCAGATGAGGAAGAAAGACGAGGAATACCGCTGCCCTGGTCATCGTCCCAATATTCAGCACTCCTCTCAGACCAGCAAGCGAACTCCTGCTTCCTCCGCCGCCATCACCATCAGTCACACTGACGAGACCGAAGACGGGAGTCGGGAAAGAGAATCCGAGCTTCCGTCCATACTCGACGGGGCCCCACTGGGTGGGCGCAGACGATTCTTCCGCAGAAAGCCGCAGGTGCTTCGTGCTCCCTCTTCCCGTTAGTGAAGGGATGCCTGAGGTACTAGTGCTAGATGCAGAGCAAGAACAAGGCGAGTTGGGCTAGCGACAGGGATAGGATAGGGACAGGGGTCATTGCACACGCTTGGATTCTTTCCGTTACTGCTACCACCGAGTTCGTAATGGCGCCGCCCGCACCTGGGCTGTCGTCGAACAGGTCCACGGACATGAACGCGGGGAGACTTGGAGAGGTGTGGATGACGTTGATAGTCCGTCTGTCGTTGTCTCGCTTCCGCGAGAAAATGAAATGTGTTGAGTAGATTGTTGTCGAGAGAGGTGATGTTGCGGTCGGACTTGAATTGGGTGTGTGAAGGCGCATCCGTGAGGTTGCTGGTCGATAAGGGCAGTGGAAAGCGGCAAGAGGAGCAGGATGGTGTGGTGATGTAAATGTTAGAGCTGTCAGTTTCCAAAATGTCGAAATGGGGGCACTGCAAGCATATGGTCAGCAACAAAAATGATTGTTAACGGTGTCACGAACGTCAACCGGGTAGACTTTTGCCGACCACATCCCATAACCTCCCTAGCAGACCGACTCTCCTTCGTTCAGCGGCGAGCAGATCCCACATGCGTCTATTTTCATCCCTGAGAGAATTGAGCTCGGCAGCGCCTTCACTGGGAAGTTCAATGCGGTGATCCATGCCGGGACCAGGTTCAAGCGCTTTTCGTTTGATCTCATTGAGGAGATCAGGCCGGCCACGGAGGAACTTGTGCTGGGAAACCTCCCACATCCGTGGATCCATTAAATAAAGTACGTTGGTCTCGAGGAGTCTATATTGGGAATCGAGGCCGTGAAGGGACTGGAACCCTGTCGATTTTATGAAAGCCGTACATGTTTAGCTGTCTTACGAAGCTAGAGAGCTGATCAGGAGCAACTGAGCTTGGGTCATGGCTGCAGAGCGCGGACAAACTTACGTTGTTGCATTTAAGTGGGAGGAGGATACTCCTACTGGATTCACACTCGATGGAGGCGACGAAGGAGGCGCCTAGGTCTGTCCAAGTGATAAAGCGGTGGTCGGTGAGGTGAGCGCGTTGCTTTACGCAGAAGAGGGAGCATTTGCAGGCTGCTGCTGCGGTTGCTTGCTGCACTTCGTCACTGCCGCTGCTCCCAGCAGTGGGTAGGAGGAATAGCTGCCCGTGTCGACGTTGTAATCGACGAGCGAGGCTGAGTTGGCAGAAAAGGAGCGTTCTCTGGGCAAGCGCGAGATGGAGGGGTTCGTTCTTGGTCATAGTGTTGATGGTTGAACTGGAACTGAATGTGGGGAGCGTTGAAAGGATTTGTATTTCAGGCCCCCAGTGCGGGCAAGGGTTGGCAAAAATGCGCTCATGAGCTCTGCCTATCAGTTTTGACGTCCAAAAATCGAGATACGATGAATTTGCCTCGCTCCGCACAGTTGGGCACATGCTCGTCGTCCACGCCATTGAGACGCGTGGTGAACTACAGTGAGAACGCTAATAGCCCCGTTTTAAACTCCCGTGTCTCAATGTTTGGATAACAAACAGACCTTGTTGACAAGAATCGTCAAGGAACAGTGGCCGTGTATAAGATAAACAGGCGAAAGGGCAAAGGCAGAGGAGCGATGCACACGACCTGGAATGAGTCGAAGTGCGAATTTTAAAGATAAGATAGTGACGATAGGACACGAATATGGTGGGGGGGGGGAGCCTTGGAATCGCAATCGCAATTCCGGAGCCTCCACTACGTGTCTTTCAGGGAAATCGCTATAGGCAACCTTGCACTCTGGGATCTCGCGGCGAGTTTGGAGTGCGACGGTGCGTTGTTCTTTCGTTTATCTTCGTTTGTATCGGTCAATAAGTGCATATTTGCATGGCAATATGGCCGTCTTCCTCCTCGAACTCATCGGGGACGACAAGGATGAGAAAGTGGATGCTGTAGTGCTGATGGAAAAAGTTCCTACCTTACGACAAAAGTTAGCCGGAAAAACTATCCCGCTCGAGGTAACTCCTACTCAATTGCTCTCCACTAACATCAAACCTAGAAATTTGTCGTATGAAAAGCCCAAAAGTTCTACTCGCAGGGTGGCTGACTGGCGCTCACAGCTCTCGAAGTCGCCTATGTTTTCCGAGGCATCGCCCACGCCCCGCGGGAAACTATCGTCGGGAAGAAGTTGCCCAAATATGCAAGGTCTCGTACAAACTTGGAAAGCACAAGGGTAGCCTCAAAACATACGAGGGAGGCGCACACGAGTATTACGATGACTTGTGTGTATGTGGTCAGGTTTTCGGAGGCCGGTAAGATTTCCTTTCTTTGTTCAATCTTTTGCATGTCCGATGTGCTTCTTTCAGGACCCGGATGCCGCGCTTGACCCCGAAGAAGTATGACGCAAGATGATGCCCAGGCAGCACTCATGGCCGCCTTCGCGTTCACGTCCGTCATCCAAAACGGCCGAAAATCGAGCTGCACCATCACCTCGTATACCACGCTTGTAAGTTCTTGTCTTATCTTTACCATTCTTGTTGCTCATCATTGTGGGTGGACTAGGTTATGAGCTCGGAAGATTGCTCGCGTGTCAAGGCCACGTCGACCAGCAGAGGTCGAATTAGTATTATCGGGTGAGTTTTTGCTTCCTATGACGTATCTCTTTTTCGTAATTGATGCTCGGGTAGGTAAATATCTTGAGCCGAAAGGTATGTGATCTGTTGGCGCTATCTTTTTGTTGTCGTTTACTTAATCCGTTGGATAGAGTCATTCGCTCGTTATCGCCGTCGCTCATTTTTGTGCACGGAATGTTTTGCATGTCTCACACCGCAAATCAGAATCTGAGGAAACTTTAGTCGCTCACTGAATAAATTATGCTTGATGTTATTATGTTATTCGTCATTGCTGTCGCTACTGTTTACTTAGAATAAGTGAGTTCCGTAGCTGTTCTGTCCCGAAAAATAGAATTGTTAAATGTTTGCATTATCAATTTCCTGACAAAACTGCCCAAACTACTGCGCTCAAAAACTCGGGAAGCCTCTCCCAAACTGCCTGCCACTCTCTCTCATGTTCTCGCCTCGGTTTCCTACGCACTCTGTGCACATGTTCATCTTCTCATCTATCATACCCCTCAACGGATCCAGCTCCCTCTCTTCTTCCTATTTGGGCTGGACGCAGACCCGTACCATCCACCAAAGCATGGTATTCCGCATGCGGACCATGAGCGCTCCTGCAAACGCTGGCGTGAGACACCTCAGCAAAGGCATACGCAAACAAAGAATGAGTGCGAGAGCGATGTCTCGGTGTTACTGAGGATCTCGCGGCTTTTTTGGTGCCACGAGATCATGGACTCAGGCAGATCTGAGTGGGAGAGGAAGCGACGCGGGTAAGAGGTCCAAGCGAGGAGATAAAAAGCAAAAGGGAGGATGAGAGGGACGTTGGTCTCCTGGGCAATGTTGACGGCGCGCATGATGGAAGATGGCTTGTGGTGTTCTCGTGTAGGAGTCCCGGGAAAGGTGCTGGATGCTATTGATTAGTAGTGGACGGGTCTGTGGTGGCGCGGATGGAGAGGAAGACCAATAGTGGTTTGTCTGGCCAAGTACTCCTCGTAATGTTGGAAACCGACAAGATATCAACCTCCCCAAGCACTGGGTTATTCACGCTCACATAGGTATGACCCGTCGTCGTCGCCTCCTTTTCCGTCTTTTCCAGCGTCGACTGGTCTGAATCCGAATCGGGTTTTGGACTGTCATGGCTGTGACCACGACTAAGACGGGGGCGGATCCACTGGAGGAGGCGATGATGATGATGAGGACCAAGGGACCGACAATGCATAGCGTGAGGACTAGGACGCCTCCGTTGAAGGTGTTGTCACAGTAGTGGTGGAGTTGAATGGGAGCCATGATGCGCCTCTGTCATTTGATGTTGGGTAGGAACCTGCGAGTACAAAATGAGGGTGAAGTATTGGGCGATATATACAGTAGAATGGCCAGCAAGAAGCATAATGGATGGATGGTCTGTGGATAGTCATCTTAGGTGAGCGATATGCGGATGAGTCTGAGAATCGTCTTAGCGGCCATGGCGTGTTCAGTCACTCCAATACCTGGTGTTGGGATAGAGTGTCGGTCATTTGAGGATACAGGCTTAGCGGATCGGACGAGTATATGAGGAGTAGCAGAATTCTATGCTTGGTCACACGGACCCGAGACTCCAGCTCAGGACGGAGCATGGAGTGTGCTCTCCTCTCATCTGCTCGAAGAAGTCTTGCTAGTGGTGTGCTGAACGTCGCAATGGATGGCTTTCACATAGGGTTTCCTGCCGATCTGCAGGGGGATGTTCCAACACGATCGGCGGTAGAAATCACTGATATAACTGTACATGATGATTTCTCCCACTGAAAATGAGAACAACTACCTAGTGCAAATATGCTTCCTCTAAACTGCACACTTCAATACCTTGACCCCAAATTTACACAATCTTCTTGAAAAGCTGTCGTTTCCACAAGCAGTTTCGCAATGTTCGCAGTTCGGAACATACTTGTCTTCAGGTAGAAGCAGCTTGAGTGCCCACACTGACCTTATTCATATTTAAGTAACCAAGAGGGTGAAGTGGCCATATTAATATATCATACCTTGATCTCCTTGCAGATATGCCTCCTACTCTCCGAAAAGTCAATGAGGCAGAACCCACCCTCACGACACCTCCCAATGTTCCGGGGTTCAAGACTTTCATGGACTATCCCAATACGGTGAAGGCCGTGTACCAGCTTGTATACTTGAGATCTGCAGGAAATCGTCAATGAGAGTAATTGCTTCGCATGATCGCTACCTGTTACCGCTCAGAATCGCTAATTATAAGCTCTTCCCACTCATTCAGAATGTTATCACATAAGTTGAGAATGAGAATGTTCACGCCTTCGCCTTCGAATGCACCGCAGCAGCGAGGAGCGAAACGATTACGTAGTTGATAAGATTGATGTGCTTTCTCTAAGGGTAAGGTAGATGTCGAACTCGTTATGGAGCCGCGGTTGTCTGCGTCAGCACGGTGTGGCACCTTGACGATCTAAGCGGCGAACAATCAGCGCTGCAACAGGCACCGTTTCCCATTCTTGGCGCATTGCGACAGGGCGAGCATTGAAGGGGTGGAGATGCATCCAAACTTAAAGGGATTCAGGCGAGTTTTGAGAAGACGAAGTTATCTAAGAGCAAATGAGCAAGGCAAGTGACAGGAGGCATGGACAAACCACCGGACCGGAATCAGCCTTCTTCTGGCGACGGTTACGGGATATTCAGAGAATCATTCTCCACGGCTTATAATGGTCAGACCCTGGTTCTTCATCAATGATCAGATGAAGTTCCATATCGGGACTGAATTTGTTTATATATACCAGCATGACGTGATTACAACCATCGCATTAAATAAACGCCGGACACTCCTCTGATGAACGCGGGCAAGAGAACAATGAAGGATGTGAGTGTGGGGAACTGTTTGTTTGGCTTTTTGTGCTGATGGACTGATCCCAGGCTAAAGGCACGTCTCACAATATTAAACGTATGTGTCTTGCCTTCGCGCGACGCTAGAAAACCCATGAAATCCAACAGTGCAGCCGAACATGGAGCCGCCTATTGGGTTTAAGATTGTCCGTACATCATCACAGCCGGAATCAAGCAGCTGCGAAATATCAACATCCCTGCCGCGATCCTCATGCCTACCTTTGAAGCGGAATGCTTCATCGGACCTTCGCCCCCCACCTCGCAAAAAAGCTCACGCTGAGCCCCAGCCGCCAATGCCGTCAGAATCATCCCGCCAGTCAAATCCATCCACATTGCGACCTTCACCAGCTGAACAACCACGCCAGTCACAGTGTTCTGGTTTTCTGCCACCCGTAAATGGCCGGCCAACAGCTCACAATAGATTAGGGACAAGAAGCGGCTTGCCAGTGGCGCCCATTACGGAGGAGGAGCAGATAGAAAATGACGTGTGCTCCATGAACGCGGAAGCAGATCACCTACGACGGAGTTCACGCATATATGTACCCCCCATTCTCGTCTCCATCTACATCCTTGACATTATCATCGGGAAAAGGGAAACACAGGGCTCGATTGAAAAGCAGAGAGAACATTATTGTTACGGACACTATCCAGGCTATCGCCTTTGACGAAGGGTCACTGCGGATTGAGCGCATTAAGCGGCTCAGGGAAAGTGCTATAAATGTCATCGCTGCTACGAGTGGAGATGACACTCATGCGGAGACAAGTTGTCGTGGTCGAGAACGGGAACGTGATTCAAACATGGTCAATGGTTACCATCGGAGAAGAAGTTCAGTTGAGGCCACTGGTGTCATAGGTATGTCCTTTCTTCCACCCATCCTACTCCATCTCCCCTTTGAGTGGATGTTGAACATTTGCGGTTTCAGCTCAAGAGCTTGTCCACACGATACTAACTTATTTTTTTCGTAGCACAACCCCACAACTCAGTATCACACACGAGGTTTTATAAGTACATTGACGCTGATTTTACAGATGCTGAACGGCTGCGAACACTTCTAATATGGTGTGCCTCGCGAGCAGCTGGGAAACCCTCATCTTTGGAGCCTAATGAGGCTGATTCTACCAACGACAAGGATAATCCCGATCTTCCTACAAACCATGATTTACCGCCGCTCTCTGAGCGTGCACAACAGACGCTGAAGGAGTTCCAAGATGATGTGATCCGGATGTTAGCTGAGAAGAGGGTCGATCTAAGATTGCCCCCTCAGAGTGGCGAAGGGCTGAAGCCGAATCAGCAGAATGTGACAAATAGGATGTTAGAGGTGCGATATACAGAGCAGATCAATCGGTGCGTTGTATGTCATATGTAATTGGACTCAGTTTCATTGTATGGACTACAGCGCGAGAGAAGAGGAAGAGGCGTGGAAACGAGTGAGCTATCACTACGATGCATACATCAAGCAACAAAAAGAAGCTCTAGCAAAACGGAAAGCACGCCTGAACACCAAAGTGCCACCATCAACAAATAACAGTCTACCAGAAGATATGCAACGCGGCATGAGACTGGCCAGGGCCCTCATAGCCACCGCGCAACCAAAGGTTCCATCAGGGCAATCGACAACCTCACCATCACAGAAACGGCAAAGGGGTAGAGATACTCCTCTACCCACCTCTACGCTACCCGACGGCGAGCAGGACCTAATTGGGCAGGCATTGGATGAGGAGGTCGAGAGGCGGCTGCTTGATATGGAGTTTAAGGTCGACTACATGCTTTCATCCGCGCGCGTGGTGTGCTCTATGGTCAATGTCGCAGAGGAGCTGTTGAACCGATGGTTCGAATTACTGAATCACAATCTGGCGTCAAGGATTAACATACCGCTGGGTGTATCTTCCTCCTCGTCGGCGGGACCGGCGAATGCGGCCTCTGCACTGCCCACATCGGCATCAGATTTGGGTGGGTTCTTGAACAAGTACATCCCACGGCAGCTGCCCCCAGGCGGGTTTGTCATCACCAGGGCCGGGAGTTCGGCACGCATACCACCCAGTTCGGGTGTGGACCCTCGAGACCTGCTCCGTGCACTGTCGCGCGTGGACTGCCGAGGCGCAGAGGGCAGCAGGGGAGGCGCAGTGGGTGGGTAAGACGTGGGATCACGGTCGTAAACCTCGTGCGGAGTTAGAGACATGAGTCATGGGTCCCATGACCCGCTACCTACCAGCAACCCATCACCCAATCACCCAAGATGAGGAGCACAGGTGAGTCTTTCCATGGGTATCTTATTCACTGTATGAAGGATTTGGATGTGGATTGGAATTGTAGATGTGGTCTGGGTGACAGGTGTGTTTGATAGCAGTGTCTCTCATCCGTTTCTTGACAGATATCCTTCAACTAGGTTCCAATTTAAAGCATTTTTGACGCTCTTGTTGGGAATGACGGATCCACGGCGGAGAGCGCGTGAGCGCGCGCAGTAAGGAGGACGGGTAACGAGGGATGATAGGAGAGAAGGGACAGCACCCGGAGAGGAGGGACAGCACCCGGTTGATGAAGAGAGGTCACGGAGAGGAGGAATTGCAAAGATGGATGATGAATACATTTATTATTGTCGTTTTCAGATAACGTGATTTCCGAAAAAAAGAAACAGCCCCGAAAAGAAATGAGCATAGCTCGCCGAAATCTTCACCAAAATACATAAAAGTTAGCGCATTAGAATCGGAATAGATAGCATTTTTACTTAGCAGTAGACCGAGCTCGACAGCACCTTATTTCGGAGGTTTTGTTACACGACGAGCTGGGATATGTGACAATGACACCGCCAGTGGACGACGTTCACCTTCGTCAATGGCAAAAGGTCGAAAAGTCTCTCCAGAAGTTCAACAGATCATCATTCGGCTCTCAGCCGTCCTTTCAAAGCAAGACATAGCTATATATACAGGTGTTTCAACTTCAGTTATCAAGCGGATTCTACGGTGCTTTGAGGAGAATGGATTGATCCCAGCAGACATGGGGGGGGAGCGACGAAAGAGACCACGGTTGCTTCGCGATGGAGACGTTGAGGTATGTATGTTTATACAATCATTATCAACATACCTAATAATCTAACAACTAGTTTTTGTTTGGTGCAATTCGAGAGACGCCGGATTTGTACCTGGACGAATTACGGGACGTACTTACTGTCAATTGTGGTACACATGTTTCAAGGTCGACAGTTTGGCGCACTTTGAGGGGTGGGGGGTTGACAATGAAGAAAGTGCGATATACAAGTTTGACATTCATGATGACTACTAACTCATAGTGGTACAGCTGTCACGTACTGCAATTGAGCGTTCAGAAGAAAAGCGGCTCAATTACATCAACAGAATCAGTAAATATGCAGCAGAGCAACTAGTTTTTGTCGACGAAAGTTCGGTTGATCGTCGAACCACGTATCGAGGGAGGGCTTGGTCTATCCGTGGAACGCAAGCACAGCGCAAGGCTTTCTTTGCGCGCGGGCGACGGTAAGAAGACATTTATCAATATTCATTTTTTCTGACCCCTCCTAGTTTTTCCGTCCTTCCTGCTCTCTCATACAATGATGGGATTATGCATTGCGAAATTCTTGAAGGCTCGTTCTGCACAGAAACCTTTCAACGCTTCATAAGCCGTCTCCTCAATCATATGGAGCCGTTTCCTGCTCCCAACTCTGTTATTGTTATGGATAATTGTCGCATTCACAAGCATCCTGACATCATTGACATGATTGAATCAAGGTCTGTACTGCAATTTATCGTGCATAATCATTCTGATACCGAATAGGGGAATGCGTTGTGAATTTCTTCCTCCATACTCCCCCGATTTCAACCCTATTGAACTCGCATTTTCGGCGATGAAGTATCACCTTCGACGAAATGGTGATTTAGTGAGGATGGCAATGACTGAGCTATTGGACAAGGAGATTTATCTATCCCTGCTTGATGCACTGTATCTCGTTTCTCCCATGGACTGTCGTGGTTGGTACAAGTATTGTGGCTACTAGTAAGGTATGCACGCGTTGTCGGAATTTTCCATACATATGTTGTACATTCAGGCCCGGAGTCAAAGAGTACCTTGCCGCAACAGATGGACTTTCTATGGGTTCGCTGGTTTGGACGGGACAATGACCGCTCGGGTTGGAAATCTCGCCGGCTTCTCAAAATCGGGTTTTTCAACTCGGAATCCGTGGGCGCATTTGGATTCCTCGATCCTGCGCTCATCGTACGAGGTGCATTCCTTGAACCGGCCTTTGCTTTTGGCCGTACAAATGAACTATTACCTCCCTCAATTGCCCGCCAACCACTGGCAGATGAATGTGACACGGATTGGGAATTTTACTATGTCAACATGTAAGTCTTCATGTATCCTTTCACTATCATGCCAATAATTTATAGATTTGTTGACCGTGACATGGTAATGAGGTATTTCGGTGGTGGGGTGGGTCATGCGTCGACGAGAGAAGCAACGAATTATTTCTTAACGGATCGTCGTCAAGAAGAGCCAGAAGACATTGGAAACGCCACTGAGAATGCTGAAAACGAGCCTTGTCATGCACAAACAAGCGAAGAACCAGATATAGTAGAAAAGGACGGTTTTGACTTGGACCAGTTGTCAGATAATGAAGGCAGTGTTGACAATGCAGACGAGGGAAATGAAATGGACGGAGACTCAGAGGAGTGCGGAGAGGAGTCGGAGGACGGGGAACTTGAGCATGGGGAGTTGTAACCACCGGCATTTGGTGATGATGAATGTCATTGGAATGCGGATAACTAGTAGTAGTACTACAATAGTACCTAAGTCCTTTCATACGGCCCGCATGGCAGACTATGGCAGACAGGTGAGACTTCGTCAAGCCTGGTAAAAATTTGCCAGGTGTGGAGGTGCTTTCGCCAGGCGTGGCGAAATTTCGTCAAGCCTGGTGATAATTTTGCCAGGCGTGGAGATGCTTTCGCCAGGCCCGGCGAGCACTGGTCAGAGCATCACCAGGCCTGGCGAGCTTCGCCAGGGATCCGACATTTTGTTGATGCATGAGGCCCATGACCGGGATTTGAAAAAATAGACCTGAGCCCAGTCAGCAACCATACACGAGCATCTCTTCCTGAAAGCATCCATCTTTTGTAGGCATGCCCCTCAGCGCGGAGGGATGATCGATGATTGGTGTCTGGAAGTGCCAGACTTTCTCCGCGGCCCTGGAGTCACTGAAAATACTTAAAGTGCAAATCTCTGAGCTGCTATCGCTTCCCAGGCGGAACCTCGGTGCTGGATTCCGCATATGATTTCCTCTTCAGCAGCAACAAACGGCGACGTCTTTTATCGTGCATTTGTCCTGGAAATCTCCATCTGCGACAGATTGTCCCTGGTCAAAAGATATATTAGAGTACCATGAACCATGCAACTCCGATACACTGTCTCAGTTGGATATCTATAGATTCATTGCTTTGCGAATGTATAACTCCTCTCTACACGACTAGTAAAGATGCAAGTGTAGCACGTGTCTGCACAACCTTTAAAATTGACATGAAAGAATGACATGAGGATGGGAGATCGTGGCGATAACAACTTGTATAAATGGCATTGCGAGATATGATAGCAAGGCTGAAATAATGTGGGTATACATGCAGTAGATGAGAGCGAGCATGCTGAAGAGAATAAAGGTACCTGCGCAAAAGGCTCAGCTAGTCGTCATCCTCGTTTTGTAATTGCTCTTTCTCAATGGTCATACATTGAACACTAATCGTGAAAGGGTTTGAAGGAGGGCAACGGTTACATCAATGTCTATCCACAGAGGGCAATTTAGCATTCACTTCAGGCCTAACTGTAACATAGAGTGACTCACCTCCACTGTCTCTCTTCACCACTCATCGCACCCTAATCTGCTTTTCGCCGGGCATAGTTCAAATCCAACTTGCCCATTCCGCCGGGCCGCAAGTGCATGTGTTCACTCAAGGCCAACAGTGAGATGACACCGCCGCCATTTCCCTGGCTCCGGAAGTAGGCCCCGTGAGGCAGAGGATAACATAGATGGGTGCGCTGTCAGATGCTGCAACACGTAGACTGGCACGCGTCCCGGTGACGGTTGTACATGCTGTATTGGTAGTGTGGTGCAGGGGTATGCCATACCCGTGTGGGTTTGGCGGGTTTTTTGGCAGGTCTGAAGATGCCTAGTCCCTGCGTAATTGTCATGCCCAAGTCAGCGTCAAATAGTATAGCGCATCAATATGCATCCTTACCACAATCTCTGACCACCTTGCCCTCCTCCTCTTCCCTGCCCGCCTCGCGCGCCGCACTGATGTCCACGTCCAGGGTGATGTCGACCATGTTAAGTGGTGATATGGGAGGAGAGTGTTGCGTCATGCAAGGCATCGTCCGAGGAGGGGTGGATGAAGGGTCTGTCGTGTCGTGGTCATTGAGTGAGTGATGATGAACGAGGGAGAGAGGGAGGGCCGTACCAGTCAGGTCACTGTAAAAGAGAGAACGGCGAGTGGACTTGGCAGAATTGACGGTACGCGCGATGAGGGTGTCCATCGCATCTGTCATATCTCAGAGAGGTAGTAGCGCCTGCAGCAGTGTCCAGTCCAACGATGGACTCCCATTCTTGTTCTTGATGAATTTTTGAAAGCGGGCCATTCAGTGGTTGAATGCGAGGAGCAGCTAGGGAAACATTCCGGAAGGGTGTACGTGCTCTGCTCTTCTTTTTCTGAATGCGTGTCGATGGCAGAAATGCGAACATATGTTGAGTGCGGGACCGTGTGGTGGTGCATCAACCATTATGGTGGTTCTCGGTGCATCCATCTCCACCCCTGCTCATTTCCCCTTTCGACCAACATTGCACAAAACGGGAAGCGGTTTGATACCGAAAGACGTATGACAGAGGGAGATGGCCATGGAAGGTTGTGAGGGCGTAGTGATCCTCACGGGTAACCCTCGGGTATCCAGTTACTGACCCGTACCCGCCATTACCCATACCCTACGTAAAAGAGGGTGTCCATCGGGCCAAAGTCAAAGCGCTAGGCTTGCAGGAGCAGCTGGCAACGGACAGTCCGAGTCTTGTGGACTTTATCAATACGCTTCTTGTCGAGGTCAAAGAGAAAGCGCGTGGTTTGAAATGAGCTGTGTAGAAGGAACAGCTACGGTCTGTTGCCTGGTGGGGGACCATAGTAGTTTAGACACTTGACAATGTTAAAGGAGGGATAGCCTTTTACAGATTCAACACTTGTCCAGTGCGGCCGTTTTACTTGGCAACGCTAGGAAGGCCTGACGCGCACGGGTGACGCTTCAAGAGCCCAGGGCGCACAGCCACAGCTCGCTGTGCAATGATCGATTGGCGCGACTGGCTCTTGTATACAAGCAATGATCGAGATCAATGATGGTCGCTACCTTGCCTCCTATTCAGCTTATCCATCACCCCGTCGCCGTCGCCTCCATCCACCACACCCCCTAAACATTTCCAGCCAAGCTCAATCACCGTCACGTCACATTCTTCGGTGACACGAACATCTTGCGTCTAACTTGCAGAAGCGGGTCTTTTGGGCTTAATCACCTCTAAAACTTGATGCAGAATCATCAACGCATGGAAACATGGCTCGCCACGCTGCTGATACTCACTTTTCCGCTTCACCTCGGGCAGCCCATCCTTGTGCTTGTGCCCCTCCTCTTGCTCTCGCATAGTGTTGGGAGAGACAAATCGCCGGCAGGGAGCGCGCGAGCGCACGCAGTCAGGAGAACGGGTTACGTAGGATGATAGAGATGATGAAGAGGTCACATTGAAGGTGGTGGAATGGTATATGATGAAGAAGAGAGCGCCTGACATCATGACGAGGTACCGTCATCAAATTATCTTTGGTATATAACATATATTGACGTTCATGAATGGACGCCTTTGACTCGCATCCCGCTCCGCCCCATATATCGACAATACATAGCCTCCAAAACCAAAGACTCGACATGACGAGCGGCTTCTTGTGCCGCATTTCCCATTGCTATTTCCAGGCTCACCAGCACTGTGGCACAGCGCTCGGATTCAGGAGCACCATCTTCAATGTCGCGTCTGTCACCCCACAATCACACGGATGACACTCAAGTCTGGGAAGTGTCCCTCCTGTATCATGAGGTGGCCGTTCGCTGGCCATAGCAGTTTTGTAATGACAGGAATGGGAGGAGCAAATTTAGGTGAAGGCTACTATATTTCGCGAGACTCTTCTTGACCAACCGGATTCATCAAGCGCGTGATGCGGGCAAGTTCACCACATGTCTTGCTGTTGATATGGCGCAATACTTCCCGTCCATTCAGAAGGAGGTTCTCATTGTTATGCTTCGGAGGCAAGATTTCCACCCCTCAACTCTTACTATGACGACCGCCAAACTGCCTTTATGTGGGGATGCTCTAACTCGCAACTTATGTCGCGGTCTAGTTTGGGCATCCGGTGCCTTCAAAACTACACCCGCGGGCTCCTTGGAATATCTGACTGGCATGCCCCTGGTGTGCATCTATGCGTGCATGGCTTATGGGTTGCCCTTTGCGACGCCTCACTATTTCCTGGTGCCCAAGTCATTTAGGTATATTGGAAAATGAGCATGTGGACACGCTTGTGGGTTCCTACGACAGCCCAGATATACAACCTTTCAAGTCAAGACTGTCGGCCTGCCGACATTTTCGTCGCACAGCTGGCCTCCATTGACAACTGGTTTGGCAATCTCAGAAATATCGAGGTCATCACATGCTTCGGTTTCGAGATACCAACAAACTTGCTACCAACCTTAGGTGCTGCTCGGTCCCGCCCTATGCAAAAATGTGACAACGATCTGGCTTAGTTTTCCCGCTTTGTCCACATTGCCACGGACCGTATGCCTTCCACCGGGTACCACCAACGGTTTTTTCCGGCTTCCCTGACCTCCTGTAGGATCTGCCCTGGCCAGCCCCCTCTGAGGCGTATTAGGTATGACGAGAAATTTTTCTCTTTTCTTCGTACGGACAATAATTATGTTGGGCTCATCGCCTTCCTCAGACATCGACTCTGCTACCCCCACATCTGCGCCCTGCCTTTCGACAGCACTTTCGGGACTAGGACTGGTTTCCCTCTGGTGATACCTTCCTGACACATCATGGCGTTTTTACGTCATGTACACACGGGCCCCGTGGACCCCGTTCCGCTCTCGTCTAGTACATCTTGTATAGTGTCGTCTATGCTACCATTTCTATGCAAAAAAAAAAGGTTACTATATTTTCCTGACTACAGTTGGACGTTGTTGCTTTGATTGGTTGTCAACTGTTATCGAATTCGCTTTTAGGTCTTTCACTGAACACAGGCCGTGGTGTTGGATAGGGCAGCACACTCAGTTTCATATACCATATGAATTGTACACCAACGTGGTAGAAATAAGGAATGTAGAGGCCAAACTCGGGACAAAAGAATCTGCTGCTGCCCCTACTCCTTCCTCTGTTAGTGACCCGTCCATGAATGTCGGCGCGTAATCTCGTTTTGCATTTTCTTTCGTGTCTGCTATAATCGTTTTTAGCCTAGGCGTCCACAAGCTGGGGTGTCTACTTATTGAGATTTATCCATGGTTTTGGAGTTGAGGTTATAGGTTCAGGTGTGACCGTACGTTGGAGCACGGTGCGTGATCTTTTGGTCGCTGAGTCTGTCGCCGTATGTTGCTCTGTGCTCACGCGGGGGTTGTGACGTGGTTAGCGCTCCGAGTCACTCTGTTCTTAGCCAAAGGCGGGTGTGCTGGCATGCCCCGATAAAAGGTACGTTGCGAGCGCGCGATGGCTAAGATGCTGAAAGGAGTGATCGACAAGGTGAGCAAGCAGTGATGTCGCAACTGTCAAGGTGGGCATTCCTTGCACACCGGTGGGGCCACTGATCTTGCCGTGCACAGTACACCCTTGCCCATCGCAGGCGGTGTGCCTCGGATGCATTCCAAGGGTACATCCGCAAAAACCTGTTCAGCTCCAAGTGAGCCTGGCTGCGCGCCAGTAGCATGCAAGCGATGCATGAACCAAGGTGACCATCAGAGCAGAGCCAGAGCTTAGGATGGTATCGCACCTGGCCAGAGTGCGGACGACCACGGGATGTTGGCAGTGCTGGCGGACATCGGGAAATTGCAGCTCCAGCTGTCTGATGATAGTGTTGACAGAGTCTGGTTTGATGTGGGCGCACATTCAGGTGATGTAGAAAGATAAAGTGTCAGGAGTGGATCCAGGGGGAAGCGATGCAGGCAGCAAAACTCAATGTAAGAGTTGAGAGTGGACGACATGGTTAACATTGAAGCCGCCCCAGTGTGTCACGTGGGGGTGAAGGGAGAACCGGGAGTGGTTCGGTGGTGGCGAGAGGAAGGGAGGGTGGTGAGTGAGCAAGTCCATTTGTTGCCAGCGGGAGAGAGTATTAGCAATGACATTCTCTGATCCAGGGATGCGAACAACTTGGAGGGCG
Source organism: Amanita phalloides (assembly GCA_032173475.1). Taxonomy (NCBI): domain Eukaryota; kingdom Fungi; phylum Basidiomycota; class Agaricomycetes; order Agaricales; family Amanitaceae; genus Amanita; species Amanita phalloides. Next base: position 26,011 of record JAENRT010000008.1, on the reverse strand, counting down.
AAAGGTTTGGAGATGAGGATGTCGACAGCGGACATGATGATGAGGTTGTACAGTTCGAGGGGAGTGTAGAGTCGGTTGAAAAGGGCAAGTGTTCTCGTTGTCAGTGAAGATCAGAACAAGGCCCTGAAGCGAATGTTGATGGGCAATATGAACGGCACAGCAGACACAAAGCGCTTCTAAAAAGAAAATGTTTGCCATGGGCGCCCAAGATGGAGGCACCCAAGATGGAGGCGCCACCTGGAAACTGCTGTGCGCTGCTGGGGAGTAACATCCCTGGCCGCGCAAGGAAGCATCACAGAAGAATCCTTGGCTGGTTTGCCACGTCGGAGATTCCATGATGTGGACACCCGTAAGATGTCGAACGTGTCGTGCAAACCATGACAGCTCGACGTATTTGGGTGTTGATATAGATGGGAGCATCGGGCTTGCTCTTTGTGCTTATTTTGCCGTGGAGGACACATAAGGCAGGTTTGAGCAATGGGAAAATGTTTAGTGCCCAATTTAACCAACCGGCCACCTGCATGAAGTGGTGGAGAGTCCGTTGTCGGGGGGACACCAGATGGTGAAGAAGTCAAAGAAAGTTAGTAACGAGGGTAAAAACTGGTGGCTGATGCAAGTTCAAAGGAGTAGCAGTCATCCGTAAAGCTTCATGTGTTCAAGAAGTAGCACGTAGATGGCGATCCAAATGACGAGAGCCACGAAGGCAACCCACAATCGTTGGGAGGCACGGTTACCGAAGCAGTTACAGCGGTCGATGTGACGAGAGCCTTCAACAGTGACCATCTGTTTGACTTGCCAAAGGGGTGCACTGGTAAGCAGCAGAGACTTCGGATTTGAAGAGGACCAAGCGAGTGTTGCCATGTTGCCTGCGATAGTGAAAGCCAGGTCCTTGAGGGTGTCAAGGCAAGCGCCAGTAATATCATCGCGGGAAATCATGTAGTTAAGGGGAAAAGGGGAGGCGCTATGGTCGACAACGAGCCAGAGTTTGGTTGTACCAGGTTTGGATACAGAATGGATGGGCATGCTGTACATGCCAGGGAGGAGAACTGGGCCAAAAGGTGCCGAGCATCGACCAGTAGTCATTTCCTCATGGCATTGGTCGATAAGGAATTGACGCTGTATTTCTGTCTTGGGAGGACGGAAAGATGCGTCGTGCGCGAGAGCCTGGTCGAGTATTGGCGAAGGGCCAAAATACCACGAAGAACTGAACAAACGAAGGGGTGTTGGCGCAGATAAGAGGCAAAAATGTCCACCTTGATGGGTGTGATGATGCTGAATAGGTCCGGGTGGCTAGAGATTGTGTGCAGGATTTCTGGGCGATATTCGGAGGTGGCGATGGTAATGCTGAGTCATACAACGTGGATATGGCCCTAGGGCTTTGACCGTCCTCTTCGAGCGTCCAGAGGAGTCCCCAGTGGCCAAAGCGGAAGCGAGCTGACGCAACCACGGGAGAAACGGAGGGAATGGTACCCAAAAGGTTCAAGCCCCCTGCAACTGCTTCAACCAAGGCCGTTGCACTTCCAACACCGCAAAGTGCAAATACCTGCACTTCTGAGCCAAGTCCCACAAAGCTGGCCACAGTTTGGAAAAATGCCCCTCTCCACCTGACTGGGCTTGAATCGAACCTAGCTTAGGCATTGAGACCGGTTCCCAACTCCTGGGTGAACGAGGTCTCGAAGTGGCCAAACCTGTGGAACTCGTTGAGGGACGACCTCGACCTGGATCTTTCGATCAAGGTTGATGGCATGCCAACAGTGGACAGACAGCAGATACGCTTCAAAGCGGTCGCGGATCCAATCCTGGTAGGCGGAGAGCTCAGCCTTGCGGTGTAGAAACGCCGCCAGGCTTCTTCCCAGTCGGTGACATTGGAGATGTGTCGGGGAGTCTCCGAGTCGTCGACGACAATGTCGATCCCGGTTGCCAATTGCTTGGAGCATTTGGCGGAAGGGATGATGGACGGGCGATGAGTGTGAACCTTGTCAAAGTCGACCACTTTGCCCTTGATGATAGCCTTCCATTCTGTAGCCGGGAATGCGATGTAGTGGAGCGAATGTGTGACTGAGAGGAAGACGGCAGAGTAGTCCTTAGCCCACTCCGCAAGCTGACGTCGAGTTTTCCTGAGGAAGGGGGTGAGCTCCTCCAACCCTTCAGCCTCGGCAGCGAGCCACGGGACGAGTTCACTATCGAATTTGGTTCTCTTAGAATCATGGATGCCGTCTGGGGGGGAACGTGGTCGGACAAGGCTGACGTAGATTGGGCCATCTGGGTTGGTACCAAGAGTACTAATCAGGTTTTCGGCCATTTCCGCTCTCGCTTACCGCTCGCGTGACTTCTGCTCTGCCTGCTTACTGCTCGGCCATTTCCGCTCTAACACTTACGCACCACACGGCGAGTATTAACCCCTAGCAACCTGTCCTTGAACATGTCTTCATCTTCGTCGTCCACAGCAATTAGATGTGCGCGAGATCGCTTGACTTCTAGACTTGTCCAGCGATGCACCTGCCTACCTTCACTCAGCACCACTCTCAATCACACATCAGCAAAACGTGCGCCGCCGCTTTTCCCGCTCACGCTCAGCAAAACTCCGCTTGTCCCACTTACGCTCAGCGCTTCGCCGCTCAACGGCGCTCATGCTTTCCGGACCATCTCATAGGTGAGGACTTGAAGTCGATATATGCTTGCTCACTGCCCTCCACGTCCATCCCCCAACCAGCGCGCGGCGGCGTCACCTTCCAGCCTTCCAGGCCTCCACTATGAGGATGCAGCGACCATCACTGCCATCCAGAGACTTCCACGCCCCCACGCGTGGCACCCTATGACCTATCTCTGTTCGTGATGATTTCTATGGCCTACTATGATGCCGTAACATTTACCGCTACCGTCCACGGATATCTACAGCCTCAAACGAGAGCCTGGCGCCCGCTGCCTTCGTCTGACAACCTTTACAGCCTTCATCGAAGCTGTAGAGTCCACCGTTGCCCTTGATGACACGCTACCTGCCCCTGCCACCTCCAATGAGGCTGCGCTACTCATCTTGAACTCCAAGTTGTGCTGAGCCTACAGAGGTCATTTGCCACATCTTTATTAGTGGAACAGATAATAGGTAGACAAGGGTTACTATCAGAATGCTATTTCGTATGCATGGTAATCAATGTATTTATTAACATTGAATGTTTTGAACGCAATAAGGCTGTCTGAATATGTCAGCTGGAATGTCCGCTACGCGCGGAGGCCCAAATGAGCTCTTGTCGTCTAACGAGGTTACGCAGGCCACATCGACGTCATCGTCGTAGTCTTCTGAGCCTGGGGCAGCAGGGAAATGCGCCTCGTGGGTGCACCATTCACGGCATATAGGGCATAGCCCCACATGTCTGCAATATTGGTCGTGAACACGGCGAGTGCCGTAGAGTCACATACCACAGTCGAGTTGGGCGACTTGTGAATGCAGCTCGTCGAGCTGGACGCGTAGGATGGCGGAGTTGCAGGAACACTTTCCCATAACCCATACATGGTTGCGAAGAGTGGCTGAAACGTCCTGCAGCCACTTTGAAAACTTCTCTTGACCACCCGGTCGTGTTCATCACCGCAAAACGATTGGCTATTTGAGCTCAAACATGAGATGAACGACTTGGACTTGCCCTTGGGTGATGTCAATGTGTTATGTCGCTTGCTCTGTAGATCCATCTCCACAGACGAAGATAAAGACCATTTCGAAACAGGAGCCCCGTCGCGAGCATAGGGCGAAAACAGCGGATCCATGTCTTTTCCGAAATAGGAAGCACCTTCATCGAATTCGTCCGAATCATCAAAAGATGATGTCCTCGGAGAGATAGAGCCAATCGTAACTTGTGGACGAGGTGAGACGGGCGTCATAGTTGAGGAATAGCCACAATATTCATTATGTGAAGACGAGGTTTGGCACAACGGTGACCTGGTTTCCATTGACGTATTTTCGTTGTCCTGGGCTGATTCTCCTTGAGGATTCGGATCAGAAGCAAGCCCGTCAGCTCGCAATTCTTCCTCATCCGCCAAACCAGATGCAATAACAAGCGCAATGAGCTTTCGGCACTGTACTAGATCTGGACTCGCATTCTCTGCTAATGTAGCCGCCACTGGTGGTTGGGCTATGCAAGTAGGTATCACCGGTGATCGGAATTGGGTTGATGGGTGGTCATCAATAAATGCGTTGCACCTATTGTCACGCCGTTACAGTCACTGAGCCCCGGACCTTTGCATGAGCCAGCTCAATTAGTCAATTCAATCTCACTTGTCCCTCGCTTCGCTTAGCTACGGTTCTCACGATTTTGGGGGTGGAGAGACCTTGCAAGCAAGGTAATTCAATGTAGAGCTATAGGCGGGAGACAATCTATCATACTTTAATTGTACGTTAACCGTGCCAAATGATATTTTGAACAGTGATTTGTTAGAAGGAAGTGCGAATGTGATGTAGTGTAGTGTAGCAATAAGTAAAAACGTGAGTGTAATTGGATTTTCTAGTCCTGTTCGATGATTGAAGGGTCAGAGCTCCTCTCATGTACAACTTGTTCATAAATTCCTACAGCCGTGGTGACTGTTATATTTTGCAAAGCAATATCACCATCTTCGTCATCGTCATCCTCATGAGGGTCATAATATAGCTCGACAAGCTTAAACACTAATCTGTTTCCAGCGGCACATATGGCTGCTATAGAAAATCCTTCTAAGATTCTGAACCATTGTGGCTGATGCGGCGACTTTAGTACATTTGACGAAGATATCAGTGACACGTACAGAAAGCGTTAACCAAACCACAGCATTGATAGCCAATAGACTTGACGTTCTGCGAACTTTTGATCAGTGGGTGCATTCGTAACCTGCTAGAACTTACAAAAAGAAATAGAAGATGCTGTCCCGGACGAAAACTGCCCATGTCACAATGTGATTCCTACCTAATGAATTCACAAGGCGCGCATGCTTGATAGAAACTCGCATTGCGACAGCTATGAAGACTAATTTATAAATCAAAGCTGGTATCCAAAATATTGCAGCGAATGAAGGGACGCGAAGCAAATAGCATTCGACTGGGCGCAAATACAACATAGACTTTTGCGCTGCCATTGCACGTCAGAACGAGGAACACACCCATGATGCGAATACGTTACCGTTGAAGGTAGTAGTGAGTATGATGAGTATAACAAGGGTTGCAGATAGACCGAGAACGTAGCCACCGATTAGAAGTGCTTTGATCTGCTTAGCGTTGCTATATATAGCGAAAGTGCGATGCAATATTGCGACTAATAACAGATGTCCACATTAAAAGCGAGCATAATACGGAACTTACATTGCAACAGCCAGATCCACACGACAATGCCCATGAACCAATTTTGAATACGGAACCATGTCTGACCTGCGTCGTTTTTCTGTGAGCTTGGTCACTTACGGATTAACGGAAGAAAAGGAAATACAGCTAAACGAGGTTGTGAGTAGCGAAACAAAGGGAAGATCATCAAGCATACAACTGCACATTTATTGAATGAATTGGAAGCGTCATAGAAGTGTATAATTACTCACGTTGTCTGGCCATTTCTTTTCAAGACGCACGACTGGTGTCTAGTTCAGAATGAATGCGACCCTAGTCTCCACGACATACCCAAGCATGTGAGCCTAGTTACAAGAGTTAGTGAACAATCGCATGGCGACAGAAAAACTTGACTTACACCAGGTACAAGGGGCCAAAATATCGGTTCTGTTTATCACCTGAACAATTAAAGAAACTCAAAAATGAAAGCAAAGCGCACAAAGATAAATAGGAACTTTGCAGGTGATGAACGGCGAGGCTGACGAGTCTCATCAGTTCAAGGGATGCACAATCGTATACGCAGTTTTGATACCCAGACGAGGTTGATCTGTAGTGGGTAACCTTAAGCTCGCGAAACGACGGTCGAGGCCGATCCCATACCTCCCAGTCAAGTGTTATGACTTCCAATTTTAAAATTCAATATTCGCGTGATCGTAGTTTCGAATGACTTACGCCAATCATAGAAAACTATAGTAGCAGACGCGGCTAGGGCACAGAACATGTTATTGGCACCCTTAGTAAGAGTATCTTACGCTCACCTCGGCAGGACAGTGGAATTGCATGGTCCATCCACTTATGTATGACCGAGGAGGACCGTACAGCATGCAAAGCTGGACAGTGCTGAAAGGAAGGAATTCAAGCGCAATGGTTGAAAAATATATGGTCATATTTTTTTCAGTACTTAGGCCTTAGGTCTCACCATAGGGACCCTGATGACGGTCACAGAAACTGGGGGTGTCACGCTTGTCCGACGGACGTGAAGATTACCAGTCTGTCTCGATCATTAAAGTTCATCTGAGCAGAACGGCGCGGGGGGACAACACAAAGAGCTATAGATATGTGAGAGGACGATGCCCTACCATGTACATACGTACGACGGGGCCTAAACGAGGAAAAAAAAAAAAAAAAAAGTTCATCTGAGTTGGGTCCACATCCATTTTAGCTGGGACACTGGGCCCGTCGTTTTCAATGAAGTGATATAAAGAAGCTTTTGTCGATGCCTTTTGTGACCTGATCTATGGCAGTGGCTGGCTGGATACTGAACAATCCGAAGAGGTGGAGAGAGACTGTAATTTGGTTATGGCGAGTTCTCTTTCCAGCCGACGGTCGTATTTGACCAAAGTTAAGGCCGAGATGGCGAAGATGACGATGAAAGAGAAGGACAAGATGACGACGAAAGGGTGGAGGCCAAAAAGAGGTCAGTTCTATCCACTCTCCTACGTTACCGACAGCTGACGCGGTCGGCAGGTCAAGAAAACGGGGCGAGAATGGTATTGATGTTGACGAAGGCGAAGGCGACGACGAAGAGCAGGCGGTTGAAGAGGAGGAAGGAAACAGAATATAAGACGCCATGGATGAGGACTCTGATGGGGAAAGGTTCAACGACATAAATCCCAGCTTGACGTCGTCGCAATCTCGCAGTCCCCGGGCCTGTGGCGCTGGAAGTGTTATGAAGATTGCGAAACTGTGGCAGGTTTACAATCCGTGAAGAAAGACACCAACGCAGAGGGTTAAACCCTTCCAAGTTGCACTGTCCATGACGACAATGGCGAAGAGAAATGACCAAGCCCTTTTGTCACACATGAATCAACCTGCACAACATCGTCATAATCATTTTGAGGAGGTGGGTCTGGCGAGAGACCTTCGAAGGCGCAGCACGCGTCGACAAGTATCCGCAGACGCCCCCCATCCCCCCCATTGCAGGTCAAAACTTTTTCTTAAGATCCGAAGCCTGGCTCTCACCCAGCCGAGGATGGTTCTGGCCCACGTTGCCACCCTCCCATTCCTGTACAGGCAGCCCTCAGTCCACCTTCAATCCCACACGCGCCAAGTATTCTCCGAACAAAGTCGCACCACATCAAGTCCTCGTCAGGCGCGAGATATTTCTTCTGCGTCCCTTCATCACAGAGCATGCCTGCGAGCGGCGAGAGTCCATCAAATCCACAGACACGTACCACTGCACAGGCTGCGTCAACGTCACTGTCTCCCTGCACCACGAACCGATCTTTTAGACATTGCTTCCATCCTCGGTGCTAACACGCTCGTTGAGGAACGGTATGTCCACTCGAACTGCGCAGTCGCACCACGCTAATGAACACGCTGTAATAGACCATATGCAGGAACAAGCTTAGCAGGGGCTCGCACTCGACCGGCATCTCCTCCTGCTCCTCCACTTCAGCCGATGCGGATCAAGTTTGCCCCGCGAGAGCACCCGCAATGACATCGTCCGTCGCGATGACCACTGCCTCCTTACTCGTCATCCCGTACCTCGCCTCCGTCACTGCACCCGGAAAAATGTAGGCCTGCACAAACACAGTCGTGTCCCACCCGCCAGGGCCATCCGAGCTCGCGTCGGCGCTCCCGGTCTTATGGCCTGCTGCCTTCGTACAGTTCCACACTTACCCTCCATCCCTTGGATTCCGGATCGTAGTAGTGCTTTCAGTCATGCACATCTTCACATCACAGACCGGCCTCGCCGTACCTGCACCAGACATATCAGGCAACGTGGCACGGTAGACGATCGACCCTTTGACACACATTTCGCACATCGCAGACGTGTCCAAGTCAACAACGGCAACGTCTGAGTGAGGACACCCACTGCAGGTGCGGGTTGAGGTCCTTGTACAGCGTCGTCAACACCTTTCCGCGCGATGGGCCCTTTTGCAATAGGCACGAGCCTCGTCATATGCTCGTCCGCAGGGAAAGAAAGCGGATAGGCAATGTACCTAAACCACCGTCGCATCAATCCATCAATCCGTGGGTGTAGCCATGTCGTTGGTGAAGATAGTAATCTCGTGTAGCCGCGCGGGGAGTATGCGGTGAACTCTCCTTTTTCATTCTCGCCCATGATTTCGACCAATCCTGCAGGTTACAAGACTTATAGTCAGTAGATAGTAGAGAACGTGCGCCGTGAGTTGAATACACAATTTTGCTTGTCACTTGTTCTTAACGGTACTGAAGATGACTCGTTTGCGAAGGCAAAGGTACCTAATACGTAGCTCTATGTAAAGTTACTAAATTTGTTTTGCTGCAGGCATCAACGTGGTCGAGGTGACGCTTCTTCTCCTTGATCATCTTCTTGATAATGCTGACATTGTCGGTCTTCAGAATCTTGACAGTAAACATCTGATTTTGGTCTTCGCCAAGAACAAAGCAATTGGGCGAGCTTGGATCACATCTTAACGGCATCAATGAGATCGTAGACACGAAAAACGATCTGGAGCCCACCCTTGGTTGATGCTTGAACGACAATGTGTAGGTGATAGTTGTGATAGCAGTGTGAGGGACTTTAATGGTTCAAGGTGGATATTTTTGAGCTGTTGTCATCCATGGGCAGAGAAACCTGAAAGAGGTCGAGTGTCGACGCATCGACGTAATCAACGTGATCGATGAGGCGCTTCTTCCCCCAGGCCTTCTGGGTCATCATTGTTGGTCCCCTGATGTAGCTGCAAATGAAATGATGCGTTGGGCACTTGACAATTATGCAGTGCGGTATGGTAACAGACCTGTCAGTACCTTCGGAGACGAGAATGGAAAGAAGAATATATCCGTTCGCCGCATCCAATTACTGGAGCATATGCCTTCACCGACTATCGCTCACAAGGCCAAACCATCTCCCAAGCCATAAATCAATATTGCTCTTCCTCCGAAGGGAACTTTAACTTGTACGTCGCCTTGTCACGATCGCCAGGAAGGAATTGCGACCATTGCGCAACTTGCAAAATTACATGTTATTGAAGCAACATGACAGACGCTTGACAGAAGAAGACGAAGAAAGTTTTGGAGAGCCGCGTCGGGTGGGAATCTTCTAGGTCGAACTTTCAAATGGGTAGAGTGGGTAGAGTTTTGATAAGATATCCAGTGGAGCGGGAGGGGAGAGACCTTGCCAAGCAAGGTAATACGACCACTACAGGTTCATAAGGTGACTAGCTGCCCATAAATCGTGGTGCGACTGTCTGACCGGTAGTCCGCTAGGCCAGATGCTGCGCCTAGGCAATTCATCCATTGTTATCAACGATGACGCATTTCTGCTTGTAACGTGGACGCGGGGTTCTGAATTGATGCGTTTGGAAATCATCTGGCCCAATTGTTGTAGGTGTCAAAGACGATAAGATTTGTCGGCATTCGCTTCAACATCCCGAGCTGCTTGGTCGAAACCCTGATCCGGCTGGCTGGCTATGAGGGTCTGGACGTGGGCGAGGGACCCGGTGGATCTGGATCTTGGGTCTAGGCAGGATCGTCGACAATCATCCATAATCGATCAACGCCGTTGTCAACGATCAAGCGACACCCGCCGCGGTCACCTGCTACGATCTGATGCGGCCAGACACCACGATCGCCGCCTCACTAGCATGGCTCTTTTCTTCGTACCTACGCAATTTTACCATCCAACAAGACAGCCGCCCCTGCGGTGATCCACCTGTGCACTTCAGCCGCTTTACCTGCATTAATATTGCCACAGACGACATTTTCCCCCGGAGGCTGCAGGTTTTGCCCGGACCGACCTCTACCACGTCATGTTCAGGTGCGAGCACCACACATTTTTCTTTTTCTTGAGGACGGACAAGGCCTCACCATTTTCTTGAAGGACAACAACCCCACTGCGGGTACGTTCGCCAATATCAACCCTGTCGACCAAGGCATCAAGCTGGCTCTTCCGAGACTAATTAAAGTACGATTTGCTCATCACCTACATTCAATTGTTATTGTAGCTAGTTTTCTACGCTGTACACATATGGCGTCATTCCCTCGTCTCGCACTATGTTTGGAATACTCATAATACATCGCCTTTTCTGTCAAAAAGAAAAAAAAGACGTGGCAGGGTGCTTACCTATGTGTCAGTACTGGGGCCCAGCTACAGCCAGCTTGAGCTGGCTATAGCTGGCTTTAAAAATTCAGCTCCAGCTTGGCTCCAAATCAGCTCAGCTAAGTTCAGAGCTGGCTCAGAGCTGAGCCAGTGGCAACACTATCTCTACCCCTCCCCCTCGCCAAGTCACTCAGGTGAGGAGATATTAGCTTATATCCTCCCATCTTCTTAGTAACCCTAATCACACTCCCACCTGTTTTTCCGTGCTCCCGCAACCCACTGCACCCCCATTTTGATTACAATATTGAGTTAGTAAATTTACACTGCGTGGCCATAATGAATTCAATTTTTTGCGTGTTGCACCTTTTTATCACATGGCCCAAAAAGGGAAAGTGGGCCAGGGACCGATTGGGGATTGGCATGATCGATCGATTCTGATGAGGGGCAGCCGAACGGTAAAACCGGGGCACGGCACGGCCAGCGCGGCATGCTGACTTAAGCTTTCCCACCCGCGCGGAGCTCGTAAATCCGCGACACTAAGTGCGGTTCCCGACATGGATCAAATTATCACCCATCTAACTGAGATCGCTGGCCTGGTACCCACTCAAAGCATTGCTATTGACGTGATTCACGGAGTCTACCCAGAGGGTTAGTATGTCTGTCATCCTGTCACATATTCGGTGGTTTCATCCCTTCGAGTAGATCTGAGCCCGCAACAGTCAAAAGGTGTCGACTTATTGCTCACGATTGTAAGTCCTTGCTAGGGATTTGAATGCTTATTAATAACTTGTTTCTTCCAGGTCGTCAATTGGTATTTGAGTTCGGTCAGATCATTCAATGACAGGGTCAGCAAGATGGATGAGGTGGTGGCGGAGAAGGATAGGATGATCGCAAAGATGGGTGAGGTGGTGGTGGAGAAGGATAGGATGATCGCAAAGATGGGTGAGGTGGTGGTGGAGAAGGATAGGATGATCGCAAAGATGGATGAGGTGGTGGCGGAGAAGGATAAAAGGATTGCAGAGAAGGATGAGGTGGTGGTGGAGAAGGATAGGATGATCGCAAAGATGGATGAGGTGGTGGCGGAGAAGGATAAAAGGATTGCAGAGAAGGATGAAGCCATCCAGAGATTAGAGGAATCCGCCGACATTGCTACTGCCCTCCGTGAAACGAGAAGAACTGAGACTGGTCGGAAATGGGGTAAGGGAGCTTCTGCATCAGCATTTTAGGATTCAAATCTTTTCAAGGGTCCGTCACCCGTTCGCAGGCCTGGAAACAACTAAAGGAGACTGGGCGAGTCAGCCTGAATATCACACTTAATGTACAGCAGCACCCGCATAAAAACTTGAAGATCCTCAAGTCAAAGCTCTCAGCGTTGGAGGAAAAAACTTGGACGAAAGAGCTCGACATGTATCCAGACCTCATTGGTGCAATAAAAGACGGTCTTTACAAACAGACAAAAGATATTCTCGTAGTGGACACCAGTCAGCGCAATGATTTTCACGCGGACGTCAGCATTGCCACATATGACGACGCTCGCCTGCCATATTCCGTTCGATACTTTCTGGAATTCAAATTACCGAGCGTCGAACTACAAACGGCCACGCATTGCGGACAGATGTTGGATTATTTCAAAAGCATACGCGAGAAGCAACCACATCGATCGCACTTTATAGGGGTCCTATCAAACTATTCCTCTTCCTGGGTCTATAATGCCGTGTTTGATGAGAAAGGCCCGAAAATTGAGGAGCGTTTTTGCCCATCCCTTGCAGACGCCATCATCTACGCCGAAACATCGATTGCCTCACAGTTACAAACGACAATTCCCTCGCTCGATAAAGCATTAGACCCTAAATTCTCAGTGCTTGCGTTGGGAAAACATTACTTCCTGCTTTCCGTGAAAAGGGGAATGCCACTACAGGATGAAACTGTGCCAAAACGTATATCCACTCGACATCAAGCTGTCGAGAGCACTCACAGCTGGTTTCCCCCGCTTCGACACCGGATACAAAATAACCAATTTGTGCTGAAGATTACGCATGATAATCATTTGTTGGATAACGAGATCAAGACCCTGACAAAATTAAGTAACGCTAAATGCCCGCATATCCCTGATCTAGTGTGGGTTCGTGGATCTGGGGAGCTAGGAATCTTGCCGATAGGAGAACCTGTCTTACCGGGAGAGTCAGTGGCTGTATCACGCAAGGTTGTCCGAGGCATGATAGATGGCTTGAGATACCTGCATGATCAAGGGATCATTCATCGAGACGTTCGCCTGTCAAATTTAATTCTTAAGCGCCACAGGAACGATGTCAATGTGGTGATCATCGATTACGAAACAGCTTTCGATTCAAAGGAGAATCACTCTACTGTTAACTACTTGGGTGTTATATTTGCTGGCCAAGACGACTTCTTCAGTCAAGGGTCCGCTATATTTGCCCAAACTGCAGATGAACTTTTCGCATGCATCCTGGTGGTCCTTCATCTATTGGTTTCCATGCCGATTTGGATGAGTTCAATTCAGGGAACATTCGTGCCGGTGATAATCAAAACCCGAGACGTTGAAGGTATTACAAATGTGGCGGGATATCGAGAGTTCTAAAGTATGGGGACGGTTTTATCGAGCAGCAAGGGATTGCGACTATGATGAGTTGCTAGAGATTTCGGACGTTTTCTGTCATGTTTAGCTTTTTTTTTGTTGACTGCATCAACCGTTTACCGCGCCCCGGAGCTGCCAATCACACAGTTGAATGTTGAATGTTGACCTTGAATACAAGTGCGCGTTTCCGACTTGACACATTTCGAAAACACCTACACCTACGCTGTTAGCTCGGCTAGTCTCACCTATCACTCAGCTAAGCGAAAAGCAAAACTTGGTCATCCGAGGTTTTCTGAATCTGTAACTAGTTCCAGCCTCAAGCCTAGCCGAGCCATGGCAACACTGAAAGATCACCTCATGGCATGTCAATTTGCCTTAGTCAACTGAATTGTGTCCGCTGGGCAGGCAAGAAGTAGGTATGTACTCATTTTCCCAACTTGTGCACCATCACATTTTACTAGACTATATAGTAGGATGGCATTCAGTAGAGGGAGCACCATACAATGTACTTGGCAGCTTGACCCTGCAGTGCCAGTGCAGCCAGTTTTTATGCTGAACCATGCAGGACGCAACTTCTTCTGACTCTGTCCTCTGACAATGACGGTTTCGTTCGTACTATTGCCAGGGTCATTGTGCAGTAGTAGTTTTGGTTCAGTATCCATTGTTAACCAGGGTTAGTCAAACTTTTGTCTAGTGAATTTTTTCATTATCTAGCCATAATTGAAGGTAATAGTGGATGACTTTCATAGCTGTAACTTGATTTTCTATCTCTAAATGTTATTCAGTGGACTTTAAAATCAGGGAAGATGAGTTTGAAGTTTGGACTTAGAAAACATAAGGATGAGATGGTGTTCCAAATAAAGTTCTCAATTAGGCATCCTACATCCCACGCTGATTATCCTATGCCCGCCATGGTGCCACTTCGTTTCTTGCAATGCAAGATGCTCAAAGTGATGCTGATCCTGTGTTGCACTAATACGGCACTGCCTCAGTGTCTCCAAGCATGCGCATCACCTCGCATCAGCTTGGCACTACGCATTCGGATTCAAGTGCTGATTAAAGTTTAGAAATCCCTCTTGAATATGCCAACTTGACTCTTTCAGACATTTTTCTCACTGGCACCTTGGCCATTGACCCTTGATGCACTGATTTGAAGTTAGATATTCAAGTTATGGCTATGGAAAGTCACCCAGTGTAAAATCACTGTTTGGGTTTTTCCTGATGGAGATGGGCCAAGAGTCTGAGGAGCTGCCAAACATGCATTGCTATGATTGACTGTATGGGACAAAAACTAATGTTTTTGTCCTAGGGACTGATGTGCATCAATGTGCATCAATGTGCATCAGTGTGCATCAGTGTGCATCAGTGCACATCAGTGCATGAGGGTGCATGAGGCTTAGACATGACACAATGCACACTGATGCACCAGATGCACCTGAGAGTAGTGTTGCCAAAGCTCAGCTCGGCTCAGCTCCGGCTAAGCTCAGTCCCTGGAGCCGGTTTTTCGGCTCAGCTCAGTTCCCAGAGCCAGCTAGAGCTGGCTCTGGCTATGTTTTTCAAGTTGACTGATGCCCTGCCCCAGGTAATGCCTCCTCAGGCATTATAGATGTTTTTTGAACCTTTTATTTACCTATCCCTTGCCTCAAGAAGGTTGGAGAGCACTGGCTGCATGATGGGAAGCCAGGGTAGGGTCTGGGCACAAGGTGAGTAAAGATATGATCATATCTAGTGTTGCCAAAGCTCGGCTCGGCTCGGCTCCGGCTAAGCTCAGTCCCCGGAGCCGGTTTTTCAGCTCGGCTCAGTTCCCAGAGCCAGCTAGAGCTGGCTCTGGCTATGTTTTCAAGTTGACTGATGCCCTGCCCCAGGTAATGCCTCCTCAGGCATTATAGACATTTTTTGAACCTTTTATTTACCTATCCCTTGCCTCAAGAAGGTTGGAGAGCACTGGCTGCATGATGGGAAGCCAGGGTAGGGTCTGAGCACAAGGTGAGTAAAGATATGATTGTATCTCAGTCATTTCTTGACGGATTCCCTTCAATGTAGGATCATCTGAAAGCTCTTTCTAAGCTAATTCTCGACCTGTTAACCATTTGGCACCACGTGCACTTGATCCCGCCCATCAAGATAAAGTTGAGTAACACCATATGTCTTTTTATCATATCTCCCCCATTTCTCAATGGTTTTGCTTCAATCTAGCACCATTTAGAAGAGATTTTGGCCCTCTTTCTCGTCACATTGACCGTTTGATGCGGGGATTTTTTGTTCTTTTGTTATTTATCAATCTTTTCACCAAAACCATTTTTATCATATCTCATCCATTTCACAATGTTTTTACTTCTATCCTGCGTCGTTTAGAAGCCCCTTCCACTCTCTTCTTCAACATGGTGACCACTTTATGCACTGCACATTCAACATCTTGTTATTCACAAATCTGTATACTCAGGTACTGGTTTTTTCTGTTCTTCAGTCATGTCTGCCCAGTTTTGCATGTAATTCTATCAAATGCACATGGATAAAGGTTGTTTTCATTGGAATTTCAAGCTATGAGTGGACTGTGATAAAATAGGCTAGGTATCATTATGTTTCATTGCTCCATCCTGCCCAAAAGTGCTTGCAATGCATTAATCCCATGTGTAGAGAAAATGGTTCAAAAAGTGACATAATTGGAGTGAAACTGACCACAAATGAGTAAGACATGACCCCACATGCATGTAAAATACAATGTGGATGAAGGATTGGCAAATGACAAAAGAACAAAAGCATGCCACATCAAGGAGTCAATGTGACGAGAAAGAGGGCCAAAATCTCTTCTAAATGGTGCTTGATTGAAGCAAAACTGTCAAGAAATGGGGGAGATATGATAAAGAGAACATATGGTGTTACTCAACTTTATCTTGATGGGCAGGATCAAGTGTGCGCAGTGCCAAACGGTTAACACGTTGAGAATTAGCTCAGATGGAGCTTTCAAATGATCCTACATTGAAGGGAATCCATCAAGAAATGACTGAGATATAATCAAATCTTTACTCACCTTGTACCAAGACCCTACCCTGGCTTCCAGTCATGCAGCCACTACTCCCCAACTCTGTAATGAGTGAAACTAAACATCCTCAATGCTTAAACACTGCAGGGGAGTTTTACTCAAGGCAGGGTGCTTACCTATGTGTCAGTACTGGGGCCCAGCTACAGCCAGCTTGAGCTGGCTATAGCTGGCTTTGAAAATTCAGCTCCAGCTTGGCTCCAAATCAGCTCAGCTAAGTTCAGAGCTGGCTGTTAGGATGGATCCCACCACAACCACAGGTCTCAGAGAAGAGATGATAGAGACGAGATGTTTATTGACACAGTAGACCAGTAAGCTGGGTAAGAGCAAACTATCTAGAGTTTTAGGACTCCTACCTACAGACACACCTCCTTATATACCCCAGCCCATGGTCTGTGTGCACAGACTGCACTGCCCTGGAGGCTATGCACATGCAGCAACAGCCTAGACCCCTCCATAGCTGGACTACTCCAGACCCCTATGCCTAGACCACCCATGGCTTACCTAACCAGTCCTTCCATAACGGATCCCCTAAGCCCCTATGTGTATTGGTATGTTGTCCTGTGTCCGTAGGCCTCCAGATAAAATATAGAAATATAAGGAAAAATAGATATAGTCATAACATGACCCCCCCCTTAAGGCTTCACATCCCAGGAAGCCATGTTGGTCATAAAAGTTTTAATTTGAGCTCCTAACGAACTCATGCCACACGTCTTCTTCGGCATATATATCCCGGCGGTTGCCTTTCCACTGTTGCCAGTTGTGCTTGAGCTTCTCCAGGTACTCGCGCTCAAATTTCCCATCCTCCCATCCATACAGTCGCTTTGCGATTGGGATTGCTGTGTGATTTTGCCATTTGCGGAAGCTGGTGCTTATGTCGTGCACATTGACCATTCGCTGGGGTGTGCTAGGGTTTGCCTTATGGAATTTCTGAACTTCCTTCTTGGCATTGTCCAAATTTTCTGCCGGTTCCCATGTTGACTCCTCGACAGGATAATTTTTCCACTTGATGAGGTATTCCAGGTGTCCACTGCCACATCCACTGACTCGACTGTCCATGACTTCCTCTACCTCATATTCGTCATCCTGCAATTCCTCAACCATTTGCGCTTCCTTGCGCAATGCCGCCTTTTCCTTTTGAGCAGGAAAAACTGGTTCTTTATATGGTTTAAGGTGGACCTCATTGAATATGTTATAGATCCTCCAGGATGCGGGAATTTTTAGTTGATATGCAGACTGCCTGATTTTCTTCACAACCTCCAGGGGACCCACAAACTTGCCATCTAGCTTTTTGGTGACTCGAAGTGTTGGGAGATTTGCTGTGCTAAGGTAGATTTTGTCGCCGGGTTGATATTGACATGCTGGTGCCTTTGACTTGTCACATTTCCACTTCATAGTTTCCGCAGCTTTTTCAAGAGCAGCAGTGGCATTGGTGTGAATTCCTTCAACTTGTTTGGCCAGATCTTCAACAGCCACAACCTTGGGCACGTAAGTTGGATTAAGACCCTTGTAGGGATGTCATCCATAGTTCATGAAAAATGGAGAATACCCTGTTGCCAAATGTGCCTGATCATTGTGACAGAACTGTGCTACCACAAGCCAATTGCTCCAGTTATTCTGTCGATGATTCACAAACATGGTGAGGAATTCCTTAACCGTTTGATTTACACACTCTGTTTGTCCATCGGTCTGTGGGTGATATGTGGTTGAGCGATTTGCTTTAATTCCCAACATGCTGTAAAGGTCATCCATGAATTTAGACACGAATTGTGGCCCTCGGTCACTGATGATCTTCTTTGGTAATCCATGTTCCCTGAATACATTATCGCAGAACAGAGTGGCAACCCCTTGTGATGTAATGGTAGATGTGGTTGGTAGAAAATAGGATTTCTTTGTGAATCGATCCACTATTACCAGAATCATGTTGTTTCCTTTTGATTCTGGGAGTGGCCCAATCAAATCCATGGAGATGATTTCCCATGGTGCCTCTGGAACCTCATTAGGGTGAAGGGGTGCCACTCGAGCCTGTCTATCCGGTTTCGCATTTTGGCAGGTTTCACATCCCACAATGTAATTCTGAATGTCCTTATGCATTTGTGGCCACCAAAAGTCCCTTGTCACTAGTTCAACTGTTTTGTCAATCCCTGGATGCCCCCAAGAGTGATATATTGCCAACAGCAATTCGCGAGTGTGTATGTTGGCCGGGACATAAACCCTGCCCTTCCATTCTACTAGTCTGTTAATTACTTTAAAGTCCTTGTGGTTATTGTCCAATCCTGCCCGAACCTGAGTCTCCCATTGTCTGTTAGGAATTTTCCGGATGTCCTTGATGATGTCTTTGATGGCTCTGTCATCATCGTATACCCTGACGAATAAGTCCTCCTTAAGCAGGATTACTCCTTCATTATCTGGACCTCCTGGATGATGATCTGCCCTTCGTGACAGGATATCAGCCTTGGAGTTTGACTTCCCAGATCGATGTTTAATAATGAAGTTGTATTCTTGTAAGTCCGTGACCCATCGTGCTTGTCGTCAATTGAGGTTTTGTGGTTTCCGGAAGTACGTTAGGTTTTGATGATCCATCAATACCTCCACCATTTCTTTGGCACTTTTGAGATAGTGTGACCATTCATAAAATGCGTGCATTATGGCTAACATCTCTTTATCATAGATCTCATAATTTCGTTCTGCATCATTTAAGGCTTTTGAAATAAATGCCACTGGTCACCAGGATTCATCCTTGCCTTGCTGGGACAAGATTCCACCGATTGCAAAGTCTGATGCATCTACTTCGATTTGAAATTGTCCCTCCTCGTCCGGAATCTTGAGCACAACCTCCCTCACCACAAGGTCTTTCAGTCCCTGAAAGGCTGAGTCCTGTAGTTCGGTCCAGAGCCACTTGTCCTTCCCAGTCAACTTGGTTAATGGTTTAGCTGTTGATGCGAAACCCTCCACAAAATGTCGATAAAAGTTCACAAAGCCCAGAAATTGTTGAAGTTCCCTTTTGCAAGTCAGGGTTGGCCATTCTGCAATAGCCTTAACCTTGCCTGCTTCCATTCTAATGGAATCTTCGCTAATTACCAGGCCTAAGAAGTCAATTTCTGGGCAGTCAAACCAACATTTCTCCGGTTTGAGTGACAACTTGTGATTTTCCAATTTTGCCAGAATATGGTTAACATGTTTTGTATGCTCATCCTGTGTAGATGAGAACACTAGTATGTCATCCATATAAATAACAACCCATCCCTCGGCGACTTCTTGTCAGAAGATGTCGTTCATCATGGTTTGGAAGGTTGCCGGTGAATTGGTTAATCCAAAGAACATGACCAATGGCTCAAAGAGCCCCCTATTCGTTCGGAAAGCTGCTTTCCACTCATCGCCCTGCTTGATGCGAACATTGTTGTATCCCCAACGGATATCCATTTTGGAGAATATCTTAGCCTTGGATAATTTGTCCATGAGTTCGCCAATAAGAGGTAGTGGGTACCGATTTTTGATGGTCATTTCGTTTAGCCGCCTATAGTCCTGTACTGGTCGTAGTTTTCCATCCTTTTTCTTAACAAAGAAGAAAGGGGATGCCATTGGTGATTTACTGGGCTGGATCCGTCCTGACTCTAAATTTTCCTTAAGGAATTCATCCAGCTGCGCCTGTTCATCATGATTAAGTGGATAGATTTTACAATCTACTGGTTTTGCCCCTGGGATTAATTCAATCACATGGTCCCATGGGTGTCTTGGTGGTAATTTGTCAAAGGTTTCCTTTTCAAAGACCTTTTGGTGTCCTAAATAGTGTTTAGGCACTACCTCTTCCAGAGTGCGCTTTGGAGCAGTTTCAGATTCTTTANAATGGTAGATGTGGTTGGTAGAAAATAGGATTTCTTTGTGAATCGATCCACTATTACCAGAATCATGTTGTTTCCTTTTGATTCTGGGAGTGGCCCAATCAAATCCATGGAGATGATTTCCCATGGTGCCTCTGGAACCTCATTAGGGTGAAGGGGTGCCACTCGAGCCTGTCTATCCGGTTTCGCATTTTGGCAGGTTTCACATCCCACAATGTAATTCTGAATGTCCTTATGCATTTGTGGCCACCAAAAGTCCCTTGTCACTAGTTCAACTGTTTTGTCAATCCCTGGATGCCCCCAAGAGTGATATATTGCCAACAGCAATTCGCGAGTGTGTATGTTGGCCGGGACATAAACCCTGCCCTTCCATTCTACTAGTCTGTTAATTACTTTAAAGTCCTTGTGGTTATTGTCCAATCCTGCCCGAACCTGAGTCTCCCATTGTCTGTTAGGAATTTTCCGGATGTCCTTGATGATGTCTTTGATGGCTCTGTCATCATCGTATACCCTGACGAATAAGTCCTCCTTAAGCAGGATTACTCCTTCATTATCTGGACCTCCTGGATGATGATCTGCCCTTCGTGACAGGATATCAGCCTTGGAGTTTGACTTCCCAGATCGATGTTTAATAATGAAGTTGTATTCTTGTAAGTCCGTGACCCATCGTGCTTGTCGTCAATTGAGGTTTTGTGGTTTCCGGAAGTACGTTAGGTTTTGATGATCCATCAATACCTCCACCATTTCTTTGGCACTTTTGAGATAGTGTGACCATTCATAAAATGCGTGCATTATGGCTAACATCTCTTTATCATAGATCTCATAATTTCGTTCTGCATCATTTAAGGCTTTTGAAATAAATGCCACTGGTCACCAGGATTCATCCTTGCCTTGCTGGGACAAGATTCCACCGATTGCAAAGTCTGATGCATCTACTTCGATTTGAAATTGTCCCTCCTCGTCCGGAATCTTGAGCACAACCTCCCTCACCACAAGGTCTTTCAGTCCCTGAAAGGCTGAGTCCTGCATTTCGGTCCAGAGCCACTCGTCCTTCCCAGTCAACTTGGTTAATGGTTTAGCTGTTGATGCGAAACCCTCCACAAAATGTCGATAAAAGTTCACAAAGCCCAGAAATTGTTGAAGTTCCCTTTTGCAAGTCAGGGTTGGCCATTCTGCAATAGCCTTAACCTTGCCTGCTTCCATTCTAATGGAATCTTCGCTAATTACCAGGCCTAAGAAGTCAATTTCTGGGCAGTCAAACCAACATTTCTCCGGTTTGAGTGACAACTTGTGATTTTCCAATTTTGCCAGAATATGGTTAACATGTTCTGTATGCTCATCCTGTGTAGATGAGAACACTAGTATGTCATCCATATAAATAACAACCCATCCCTCGGCGACTTCTTGTCAGAAGATGTCGTTCATCATGGTTTGGAAGGTTGCCGGTGAATTGGTTAATCCAAAGAACATGACCAATGGCTCGAAGAGCCCCCTATTCGTTCGGAAAGCTGCTTTCCACTCATCGCCCTGCTTGATGCGAACATTGTTGTATCCCCAACGGATATCCATTTTGGAGAATATCTTAGCCTTGGATAATTTGTCCATGAGTTCGCCAATAAGAGGTAGTGGATACCGATTTTTGATGGTCATTTCGTTTAGCCGCCTATAGTCCTGTACTGGTCGTAGTTTTCCATCCTTTTTCTTAACAAAGAAGAAAGGGGATGCCATGGTGATTTACTGGGCTGGATCCGTCCTGACTCTAAATTTTCCTTAAGGAATTCATCCAGCTGCGCCTGTTCATCATGATTAAGTGGATAGATTTTACAATCTACTGGTTTTGCCCCTGGGATCAATTCAATCACATGATCCCATGGGCGTCTTGGTGGTAATTTGTCAAAGGTTTCCTTCTCAAAGACCCTTTGGTGTCCTAAATAGTGTTTAGGCACTACCTCTTCCAGAGTGCGCTTTGGAGCAGTTTCAGATTCTTTAGCAGCGATATTGGTTGCCACAGATTGTAATCTAAGTTCTGGTTCTCCAATTTCAATAGCCAGTAATCGTTCACCCTCCTGGAGCTTTTCTAATGGGTCCACTTCATCTTCGGGTTCTTCGACTTGTGATGATGTCCAGCACATTCCAGGGCACCACGTGAACCAAACTTCTTTCCTCTTCCAATCAATAGCCGGATTATGGTGTTTAAGCCAATTGTGACCTAAGAACAAATCCGTTTTTCCTAGTTGTGCCACACTGCATTCTATTATTTCTTCATGATCCCCAATTCGCAGATTAAATTGTGTCATGTATTCAATGCTTCCCATTGCATTCCGAGATCCATCCGCATTGTAGACTGGTAATGGCTTGATCAGCCACCATTTATTTAATTTGTGTTGTTCCACAAATTCTTCGTTAATACAAGAGCCCGTACATCCTGAATCAACTAGTGCTAACACATTGATTGTTTCTCCAGTATCCATTGTTGTAAGCACACAGCGTAAATCAATTTCTTGTTTACCTGTGGCGTGCACAATTTGTTGCCGTAGTTGTGCCAGATTCCACAGCACCTCTTGTTCTGATAAGTTGTTGAGATCATGTACTAACTTAGTATTGACCTCATTGACTCATTTTGTCAGTACCCATTCCTTTAGACAATGAATGGCAGTTTCGTTATTTTCCTGCCAGATTCGTCTTAATACCCACGCTGGGGTCCAAGGGGTTAACTGATTCGTTTTGATGCTCACACTTAAGTTTCATATCTGATGAATGAGAGGGGAACATTCATATAATAATTCTGGTACATTTACACAGGAATCATTGTCCAATATCGAAACTCTACTAGCCAGCAGCGCGGAGCGCATGCCTACTGGCTGTCGCCAAAACCCTTTTCTTTTCCCATCTCCCTCCATTGCAGTCCCTTGCAAAGTGACCCGTTTTTCCACAATTATAGCATGCACCCGGTGCACGTTTGACCTTATCAACATCCATGGCATTGGGATCGTGAGTTGAAGATGATGCCTGAGCTGGTTTATAGGTTCGGGTGTTTGATGACGACTTGGGTTGTTCCTCCCTGAAGGGAGTCTTTTTCTGTTGATCACCATACACTTCCCTGGCCCTTCGGTAGGCACGTGCTAACTCTGTGACCCTTTCCATCACTCAATCAAGATCGTCGCTGTCATCAAGATCCCCAATCTTGATTAGCTCGTAGCCCAAATTGGGATTAAGCCCTTTCTTGAAGTGGTCCTTTGCCGCACTGGCGTTCCATCCTGTCAGGGGCAACAATGCCTTGAACTCGATGATGTAATCCTCCACTGCTCGGCTTCCCTGCTGGAGTTTCTGAATCTGCTCAACAGCATGCTCCCTTGTTTCTTTTGACATAAAGAAATCGTGCATTTGCTGCTTAAGATCACTCCATCCTAGAAACGGCGGCTTGTGAGTCTGAGGTGGTCGTGCATAATATGTGGCAGTGGTTCTGACTGCCATGACATATCGTCCATCACGTCATTCCTGGTAGGATAGGTCATTGTCCCAACCCTGAGTTGTGACTCTCTCTTCATATTCCACATCACTGTCAATTTGTTCTTTCATTTTGACAGCGGCCCATGTCCCTGCACGATCTCCCTTGCCTTTATGAATGTGTTGTAGAGCAATGTATATTTTTCGGTGATTATCCAACTCATGTGCCAAATGGAAATAGACATCCATTCCTCTGCACCATGCGTCTACATGTGCAGCATCTCCTTCGAAATAATTGGGTAATTCTAATTTAACCAAGGATCGGGCAGGTTGTGCTGGTTGTGTATCCCGATATTCATTAATTACATGTTGCACCAAGGTTCCCATATCTGTTGCCATTTGGGTGGTACCTCAATCCCATCTTTGCCTCTTGATTACTCAATTGGCTATTTGCTGTTCGGTTACCCCCAATTCTCCTACTCAGGATTTGGGTCATAAATTGGCCTGGGGGTCCGAAATAGAATTCAAATTGATTTATGGCGGTGTGTAGCAACTCTGTCATTTGTTCTGTCCATTCGAACCCCATTTCAATGTGTCCCAGATCTCCATTGATGATAGCTTGAATCATTGGGCCATCCGTTTGTTCCATTTGAACTGATCTGTACATGAAAACCAACCCATTTGTTCTGTCGGACCACTTTAAATTTAACAAGTTGGTTCGATCAATATTCGGGGTTGAACTGGTTCAAGTATGTACTGATGGGAAGGCTGGCCATTCATACTGATTCCATAGCTCTTCTTTGAACAAGGCTAAATAACAATATCCAGGGATGTCAGGTGTCATTTGATCAAAGATCTTGACCACGCTTTGGACTTGTTGTTGGAATCGTCTGTTTGGGTGGTTACCCGGTAGATTGAACCTTATTTGACAGATTTCCCGATTCAGGAATTGTGTTAGGTTGTCATTCCGAGATGCTCCTACAGTATAGTTGCTGTAACCGCTGCCTTTCAGTCAGTACATTTCTTCCCATCCATGCATCCCATGGTCCATGGTAGACACATGAATTCATTCAAGTTCTGGCATAATTGTTGATTTAATGATTGCCATACTTTCGCAATAAGGATATTGCCATGACAGAATTTTATTGACTGTGGGGAATGCAGGCCAGTTGAATAGATCCCAATACCATTGTTTGATCAGGATGAGGTAACAATAACCAGGTACACAGTTATGTAACAAGGCCACTCAGGGTCTCTTCATATATCGGTCTGACCCATCGTCCCAATCCAGGGCACCCATGTGTTTACGATCATGACCTGATTGTACTAACGATCTAATCATGTCCCAACCTCTAGGTCCAGTGGGTGTTCGCTCAATATGGTAGCAGTCATTATACCCATAAGTGTTACGGTGATGATTGCAACGTAACGGACATTTCTTATTTTAACTCATATCTACTGCGCATGGACAGCCTCTCTGTTTCGTAACTACCTTCACATTTCCTTTCTCAGGTTGTTACAGCTTCTTTTCCTTTTTCGTCTCATTGTCTTCTAGAAACATATATAAACCCTCATGTATCGTCTCTTTCTTTAGTTCCAATTTAATCGAATCTTGCCCTCGTCGTTTTGAACGATCTTGAGCGCTCCTCTTCTCATCGTCACGCTCATTCTCCTCCGTCCTTCATCATCATCAGACTAGACATCAGAACCTTTGTCCAGTAGACTGGGAACAGACCGAGACTCTGTTTGTCACTGTCGACTTAGAACGGATTGCGTCGAGGACATCGATCTTAACACAAATTGGAACTCAGGACCTGCTCAGTGTATCTACACTAGCACCGATACATCGAACGAACCTCCAAGCGAGGTATTAAAGTAATACACCATTGAAACCCGAACCTCTAATCAGAGGCCCCCGAACGGATCTGTTCTTTTTAGACAGAAATACTATTTAGATAAACGAGAAGTTTATCCCTCGACCACCGGAGAAGGTTGGCGCTATTTATCAGGAACTAAGAAAGCAAGAACTCCCCATATTCGTCTTTCCTTATTCAAGAAGTTTGAGCTCACGTGCCTCTGTAAATTCACTAATATTTTCTCGAAGGAGAAGAACCCACCGAGGTATCAGATGTGCATGGTTGCCTCGGGGGGGGTAGGCGGCGCACGGGGAGCAGGTGAGAGCAGAGGGGTGGGTGTGCTCTGCGGGTGACGTCGCCGTGGGTGCGGTGTCGATTGTACGGCACCGTGGTAGTGCTGGCCCAAGAGGAGATTCTGCTGGTGGGGGGTGGGGGGGGGGGGGCGGGGGCGGGGGGTGACCATTCTTGACGCACTACCAGCAGATCTTTGGATACTAGTGGGTGTGGGCGATTTATGTTATAATGATAAGGAACAGCGGACCGTACCAAAGACAATTGTACTTTGCCCCGCCTACCGAGTCAAAAGTGGTGCTGCCTTCCGTTCTTCTCTCCTTCACGAAGAATGTGCGGGGCGGGAGTACTGGGGCAAGCCAGAATTCGAACTGCTTTCTGTAGTTCCTTGGAAAAAAAATTTACTAGCGCCAACCTTCTCCGGTGGTCGAGGGATAAACTTTCTCGTTTATCTTATAATAGTATTCCTGTTCTGAAAAATAGAGAATAAACACCAATAGCATCCCTCTTTGTCATGGGAAGGAAGGGCCTCTGATTAGCAGTTCGGCGAATTTCAATGGTGTATTTACTTTATA
>JAENRT010000007.1:214889-342218 GCA_032173475.1 Amanita phalloides | reverse complement strand
AGTAGAGAGATCTAGAAGAAATGGTAGAATTAAAGGAGAATCAGAGACCATGGGAATCATTGAATTCGGAGTATCGGCATAGGAAAAAACCGATATTTCTTTTGGACATTTGATTGGTTGAAATATCATAATCACAGGTTTGTTACCACTCGTTGTGGTTGTCGCTTTCGGATACAGCTGTTGCGCATCCCTCCAGCTCTTCTCTATTGCCAGCGCCCGGTCGTACCATCGTTGCAGATCCCCTGGTTGTGATCCGTCAATGCTTCTTGCTCCGTCCAACATCCCAATCTCCACCACTCATCTTCCTAACGCCGGATTGAGACCTTGACGAAAATGCATGACTAGTGCAATTCCGTTATACCCTGTGAGCATTGCAATGCTCCTGAATTCGATGATATAGTCCTCGACTTTTCGAGAACCTTGTTTCAGAGTACTAATTTTGCGAGTCGCATTGTCTCGAGTTTCTGTCATCAAAAAGAAGTCCTTCATCTTCTGCTTCAAATCCTCCCAATGATCAAATGGTGGTGGATTGTTGAACGGTTCCACTGCCCATGTCCCGTCCGGTCTCCTTACTCCTGTTCTGCATTCTGCATATTGTAATGGTCTCCCCAACTCGGCTAGTAACGTGATGACATTTGGCAGAGCATTTTGTACTGCTATTTCAGCTTCAAATTCTGCCTGCTCCGTTGTCTTTGCCGCTGACCAATTCCCCACTCTATTATCTGTCCCCTTCCTTACTCGTTGCAGCGTGATCATCATCCTTTGCTTTGGATTTGTCACTCGGACTAGTTTGAAATAGTTTTCCATTGTCCGTAACCACACTGCAATTTCCTTTGGATCCCCTTCGTACACCTCCGGCATTTCCATTTTCAAGGTGGGTGTGGGATCATGCGGTGGATGTAAAGCATTGTTGACCTGATTTATTACATTGGCCAATTGTGCTCCCTGTTCCGTTCATTCTGCGTCTGTGTGGGCATTCCATGCTGTAGCGTTTGTGGCATGTCCGAATATCCTGACCACTATGGTGATAAGTCCCACCAATGCCCGTATGAGCATGTCCATAATGTTAAATCCAACCAAGTAGTGCTGTTGGACTGATTTGTCCCCTCCGTATTCCTCCAACACTTCCTTCGCACTCTTCCCCCAGATACTTCGTTCAACGTGGAATTTCGCCTCCCTCCAATTGAAGGTTACTTTTACCCTGACATCTGGATCTCTCATGTCCTTTTCGTACGCCGCTATTTCTCCCCAAGACGGATTATAGGGCCATGCGAATGCCCGCCAGTACTGTTGTTTGAATAACCAAAGATAACAAAGTCCAGGTGTTTCAGGTCCTGAACCTGTGAATCCCTTCAGCGGCAACACTGTTTGACTAGCATGTCGCACCTGCTGGTTCCATTTCGTTATATCGATGTAGCTGGGTGGATGTACTGCCTCCAGTTTCATTTGCATTTCCTCCTTTAATTCCTCATTATACCAGTTGCCTGACAGTTCTCCAAACCAATTGGTTGTGAACTGATGTGTAACTCGTCTGCCAGCTCCTTGAAAGTGATTGGATTGAACCGCCTGCGCATACGTCCGTCTCGGGTAGACAACTTCCTCGTCATTCTTGGCTGCGCCAAGAGTGATCTTCTTCCACCAGTAATTTTTCCCATACGTATCAATATCTTCCCATTTATACGGTGTTTCTACTCATACTGCCGTATTTTCTTCGAGTAAAATCTTGTCGCCTGGGTAGATATGATAAACTCCCTCTTTGTCTCCGTCCTGAATCGCAAAACTGACATCCCACTTTCTCAGGATGGGTGCCCATGACGTTACTTCTTCCATGGTGGGATATTTCGGCCATTTATACTTGTTGTAATATCGTGGCTCGAAGAGGTACATATAACAGTATCCCCTTTGTCTCCATGGTTCCGCTGCCGTTCGTCGATAGTGACCCAGTTTGCCTGGTAATTTGGACTCCACTCTGTCCGCCCATTCCGCGATCCGTTTCGTTTGCTCCTCTATTGTTTCCTCCCCTACTGCAGGAAGAAAATAGTCCAAGCTCAACATCTTCCAGTTAAGCATCCCCAACCCCTTATAATTCTTAGGAGTAATGGGCTCCGCTTTGTAAATGGTGTACACCTTTTTCTTTTCATAAGGTGAGTACTGGACCGACTCAGACTTCGTTCGCTCCCGGTTGGCGTATTGCTGCGGCTTCATGATATTTCCATTAAGCACATGCATTAAACGGTTCCGCTCCTCAGCGGACAACACCAATCCCTTGCGTTTCAACATGATGATGTTCCATCCACGTGTTAATAGTTGTATGTTCGACGGCATGTCGAACAATGCCTTTCGGATTACGGAGTCCGCCTCCATGTTGCTAAGCAGATCTACCAACATTTGGTAGTTCAATGCCTCCCTGCATTCCGCCTCCTCAAGCCGCCGTTTACGAAGCAGCTTCTTGCGCTTCTCCTGCATGAGCACCTTCCACGCTTCCTCCTGCTCGCGAATCGACACCTCCTCGAGTCGTTCCGCCTCACGCTGAGCCTCTCGCTCCAGTCGTCGTTTCTCTTTTTGTTGCTCCTTGAGCCAACGATGATATGCCTTTACGTGGGCATCACGTTGTCGCCTGTCCACCACAGTGGCGACCTTCCTTTGTACTTTCTTTGTAATCACGCATCCTCGTGCCCATTCTGCCTCGAAGGCAACACCAATCTCGCCCAACATCATGTTGGCGAAGGGTAGTATGTAACAGAAAACCTGATCCATGATAATGGATGAATCGGGTGTGATGATATGATGGTGATAAGATTGTTATGTAACAACCCGCGGAATGCCTCGTGTCAAAGGCGTGTTTCGTTCTGTAACAAAAATCTTCAATAACTTCAGTCTCTCAGCACTACTGACAGTTACCCGTTTGTTTGGCTGTACGTGTGACAATCTCAGATGAGACGATGTCGTCAAGGGGTCCAACAGTTGACTTGAAAGACGTGGTGCCCAGGGCTTCACTTGGATGTCCTCGTGCTCAGTTCAAAGAACTGATATGTTATTGGTGTTCCGAGACTGTTCTCCTTGATACATGGCACGTCAGACAAGTTGTCTTCGTTGTCGACCAACGGCAATCAGGCTCGGTCCGTACTGGTGCACCTACACCACATAGAGACGAAGGTCCTCCTGATTGTTTTATCGCCTAGTCCTCAGTTTTCGTTCGCCACACTATTGGACTTGCCGATGCTGCCTCTACAGCCAAGGGCATACTCTGTCACAATAGCCATTTGTCGCCAAAGAATGAAACACAGTCGATGTCGTCCAGAACGTGGAATGATGTTGACGAAAGGTAAATGAGTTTGCCTCATGTAACGATGAGCAGATCGTGCTCCTCATTGTTGAGTCAAACGGTGAGGTGTAATAGCCTTACAATTATGTTAGAAGGTCGTTCCAATGATAACCTCAAGGTTTGAGAAGAATGAGAAGAGAAGAGCAATAGTTGCTGTGTGGTACGACACAAACAATTGTAAGGCTAAGGAGCACTACCTACTAACCACTCCTTATATACCTTTGACCTCATGTTCCCCATGAGTCAATCATGTGACCTCTCCCTCCTGACTCTTGATGACTCAGTCATCCTATAGTCGCTGACATAACCTTCCTGTGGCTGCGTCTTATCTAATCAAGAAAATGAGAAAATAAAGAAATCATAACATTACTGGTGCAGATGGTTTCTACAGGCTGCCACAGATGCCACAGACTGCCACAGACTGCCAGCAGACTGTGGCAGTACTGCACAGTGCTGCACAGNGTTGTCGACCAACGGCAATCAGGCTCGGTCCGTACTGGTGCACCTACACCACATAGAGACGAAGGTCCTCCTGATTGTTTTATCGCCTAGTCCTCAGTTTTCGTTCGCCACACTATTGGACTTGCCGATGCTGCCTCTACAGCCAAGGGCATACTCTGTCACAATAGCCATTTGTCGCCAAAGAATGAAACACAGTCGATGTCGTCCAGAACGTGGAATGATGTTGACGAAAGGTAAATGAGTTTGCCTCATGTAACGATGAGCAGATCGTGCTCCTCATTGTTGAGTCAAACGGTGAGGTGTAATAGCCTTACAATTATGTTAGAAGGTCGTTCCAATGATAACCTCAAGGTTTGAGAAGAATGAGAAGAGAAGAGCAATAGTTGCTGTGTGGTACGACACAAACAATTGTAAGGCTAAGGAGCACTACCTACTAACCACTCCTTATATACCTTTGACCTCATGTTCCCCATGAGTCAATCATGTGACCTCTCCCTCCTGACTCTCAATGACTCAGCCATCCTGTAGTCGCTGACATAACCTTCCTGTGGCTGTGTCTTATCTAATCAAGAAAATGAGAAAATAAAGAAATCATAACATTACTGGTGCAGATGGTTTCTACAGGCTGCCACAGATGCCACAGACTGCCACAGACTGCCAGCAGACTGTGGCAGTACTGCACAGTGCTGCACAGGACATATACCTTATCTCCAGGTCCTGCAGGCTCTGTGGTACCTCTGCAGAGAGCCCCCAAATTTGCTGATGTATGAAAGTTAGTGCTCCCAAAGGTAAAGTTATGAAAGTTGTTTTTGATGCCCCGCTGATGTTGACACAGACTGTGCTACACTCGAGGCTGTCAATCACCTTCTGCCACTTGCACTTGCTCATACGATGAATTGATGGGATGATGGCATGGGTTGCTGCTCCCCAGTGCGCCTTCGAGAACTCTTCTTCTTTCTTTTTGCTGACATCTTCCCCAAGCATACATGTTCCTGACTCCCAGGCTATTAGAGCGCGTTCGGCCTAGAAACGGATCAGTGACATGACTATCACGTCTTCTGCCCCGTCCTTTGAACGAGTTTGTAAGCGGGCCGCCGCGTAGCGATGACCACGGGTCACGGGTCACGGGTCGTGGAGGACCTGTGAGATTGCAGGGTGCTGAGGACAAGAGGGAGGGCGAGGGCGGGTGTTTGAGGACGAGAGCGAGGCGGCGGGGGCACGGGGAGCGAGGATATTAGTCAGAGAGAGTCGAGCTGGGCGACAACTACAATTCCGGTGAAACGTGCATCATCCTGTGCTTCCTCGGGCACGTCGGAACGCTAGACCCATCCCTCAGTTGCCATTGCTGAAGAGAGATGTTGACATTCAATTCCTTGTGCTGGGCGCCTGAAGAGGCATCGTCGATCTCTATCTGTTTGCTGCGCCAACATCTGCATCTGGATCTAGTTCGACACTATCGATAAGGATGGAAACTAGCCAGTTACCACATCGCACCGTTCCATCAATCCATCAAAAGTTGATTCATCCAGTTGCGAGATGCTGGTAGCTGTCTATCGTGACCTCGTCGTTTTCCTTCGTGTGCCGGTCCAGGTGGCGCCTGTATCTGGGAAAAGTTATCAATTTCTATGCTGTACACACAGTTTTGATGTGCTGTCAAGATACATCTCTGTAGTGTGATGGCATGACCATGGTGCAACTGCCATGTCCTGGCCGAAGCGCACTCCTATAAGTTATTTGACTTGATGGTTTCCAGAGTTGCCAGACCCCGTCATGTTGACAACATTTTTCGTAGCACTACTCCATCTTGCACTCTTATTAGAGGCTGGTGGCCATCTACAACATCGGCGGCCCAGAACTGGAACAATACCGCTCTTCTCAGAAAACGGAGCAACTTGACGGATGTTGTATTTGACAAGAGGGAGACAGTGCTGGTCGCCAGAAATCCCATGCTCTCACAACTTTTTGGGCAAGTACGTCGAGTTGTACCTTGTGTCGTTGTGATAATTTTTGATGTGATTTTGCCAGGGTCGACCCGCGCATCCTCCATCGCATCATGTGTTGCACCAAGCCGTGGAGCTTTCTTTGGAACATGGGACATACTGGACCGCACTGATGGATATCGGGACGCCTGCGCGGCACATTAAAGTCACACTTGACACCGACTTGCTGTGCTTTTGGATACATTCACCCACACAATCTAGCACGGTTACAAACGCGTGGAGGCGAAGCGTTATGACGGACGCCGCTGTTATATTTGCTATCCAGATCTTCCGCGACGGCCAATCATCTTGTGAAGGGGGAACTTTATATGGACCAGATGCGCATCGGAGGAGTGCAGGAGAGGGCGATGGTGATGTATGCGTCGCGTATTTGGACCTGGACTGAATCGGACGGGTGAGCGCGCCCCACCAGGTCTACCTGCCTTTGATTCTCATAATCTAATCGACCCACCAGCGTTCTGGGGTTATCGTTCGCACGCGAGTCGTCAGACAAGCTGCCCACAGAGATGGCCTTTGTTACCCATGTTTTGGGCAAGAAATTTCCGCACCCCGTGTTTGCACTGTGCTTCATTGGGAGACCCGAACTTCACTTCGGTGCGCCCCGTCCAGCCTTACTATGATGAGAGTACTATCGAGTACCACGACGTTACGAAACCTTCTACGCCCCATGTGCGCAGCGATGGCAGCCGTGATTGGTATCAAGGGAAGAAGAGCTGATTCCAAAGTTTGAGACGTGTTTGATACTACAGCAGTCCACATTTTGCCCTTACAACACGTGAAAAATATCTATAAGGTGCTACAGGAGGGGAAAAACAGGTATATACCTGAGGTGCAAATATTTCCGTGCCATAAAAAGATAGAGCTCCATTTGAGATGGAACAACGGGCGAGCGTGGACCATTAGTAAAAATACGTAAGTCGTTCCGTTCATTCTGTTGTTTGACGAATGTGTTTACTAGAGTACAAGTTTTGATCGGGGACTGGCAAAGGGCTTTGAAGGGATGTGCGAAGGGCTCATCAGGAGCAGTGGTGACGACTCGAACGACATCTGGATAATCGGCAATGAGTAATGATGTTTTTTCTGTTTGAGAAATAGTATCTGATCGAGCCGGTGGTTTCTAGGTTCATATCAAACTTGTATTTGGTGTTCAATGCGACGCTGGGGCACCCACAGATGGCGCTCGCGCTCGCGCATCCCCATGCGCCCCTCCAGGCAATGGCCCCCATCACATGGGCCCCCCTCCAGCCTATGGGCCCCATCTAGGCCCGGGCCCTCCAGCCTATGGCCCCCCTCCAGGCCATGGCCCCCTCCAGCCTACGAGGATCCCTAGCCAGCCCCCGTCCAGCCCATGGGCCCCCTCTAGCCCGGCCCCATCCAGCCCACCCCCTCCAGCATATGGCTCCTCTAGCCCGACCTCCAGCCCACGGCGGGCCCCCTCCAGCCTAGCACAATGGATGACCAATTGTAGTTCATTAAATTTCTATATATATGGATAAATAACAGGGCCGGTTGATCCTTGATTGTGATTTCCCTCGCTGGAGGTCCGTGCTCGAGCCCTGTTGCGCAGGCGCGCGGCAGTGGCCCACCACTGTGCTGCTGTGCCACTGTCTCTCATCCCCATTCCAAGTTGGCACAGGAGAGACCACTCTATCACCAATCTGCACCGCATTGATCATGATCTGCTTCTCCTATGCCAAAAGCTCCGACTAATCTCAAGTAGTTAGTCAACTTAGCCAGTCAAAGTCGTCCATGTGTACATCATGCAAGCTCACCGACATAATCATCGTTGCGTACAAAGTTCGTAGTACTGTCACTCAAACTTCAATATCGCAAATGAAGGTGCTAGTCACTGTCCTCTGAATTACAACTAATACAGGCCATCCCTGTTTTCCGAAGCGCGATAGGTACGCATAGACTGAGAGTTCTAGATATACAGTTCGTATAATAGTAGCGCGTCTCAATCATAATAGATCATGAAAAATAATAATAAAACTGGCGCTCAGAAATCGCGTAAAAGTGCGCTGCAGACACTTATCGGTAGGGTCTTGTCACTTTCGGCGCAACTAGAAGAAGCGCTTTAAATGCCAATCGGGAAACCAAAGGATTATAGTCATACCTCGCTGCTAACATGCTCTTTTGCAGCCTCAATGGAAACTGGAACGTAGTGATGAGGTTTGTATGAATTGTCAGGCGTGGGGGAATATGGTTGGTTGTGCGAGGATGGTACCGAGTCTTGCAACGACCGCTGAGATCGCTTCTCGTTTTCCTTGCGTAGGAATATTCGGTGATTGAATGTCGCCAACAGTGTATTGCTGTATCTAAACGCCATGATTGAACCAACCCCTCGTGGCCAAGAGCACATACACTTACAATTTCCCTAAGAATATCGTTCTAGGAAAGGGAGGCGCATTAGTCTCATCCACACGGCTCTTATTAGTGACCTACGGAGCAGTAAAGTAGTTTGTATGCTTTCCAGGGGAGTCAATCAATATGTTGCAGCGAATCAGGCATAGATAAAACTTACAGGGATACCCATATATAAGATCAAAGCAAGAAGAGCCATGCCGGCTGTCAACGAGTTCGACTGTACAGTGAGACGAACTATACGCGTGACAATCGTATGCGACATTGGATGTGTCTCCTCTCGGGTTCTAAGGAGCTAAAAGAGCTTAAGCCTTACTTCATCGCGAGCGCACAAGGTGGATTCGAACCAGAATTGTCATAGTAACGGCGATGAGGATGTCTGCAACAGCCCCTCCAATAAGCCACAGCTTTTTCAACATTCAGAAATAGCATCATCTCGAGGAGTTTGACTCACGTCAGCTGGTACAGAAACTGGAACAGATAAAAACTTGTTGTGGAATTTCTTCAACAGGAATCAGTAAAATTTTACAATCCAGATTCAATTCACGTACAATTACTCCGCCCACAAGGCCACCAATGGCTTGTAAGATGGAAACCTATGAAGTAAGAGTTAGACGATATCTGAGGTCATAAATGATTTAAGCTTACAAGGCAGATGATAACGGACATCCACAGGTACGACTTGTTCAAATACCATATGCGATAAGCGAAGAAGACCTGGACGATCGATGCAATGATTGCTCCAAGGATGAACGTATCGAATGGAAAGAACCAGACTTGATTGAGCATGACCAAGTTGCCGAAGCCGGCTGCGAACCAGTGGAATACATCCGATCCATTGAAGCACACTTGAATCGTTTCTATTGTGAAGACAGAGTAGACTGTACCATGTAATTACTTCACGTTCCATGCAAACATACTCGGAAATCGCTTACCGAGCGACTTGATCCACGTCTTGTCTTCCGGGAATGAATAATGGTAAATGTCTGTAACAGATAGTAAGCAACGTGTAAGACATGAGGCATAACGAAATTGACGGACAGACTTGGACACCCAAGACTCCATACAAGCAGTAATTAACGAGAGAGCCGATCAGCTAAAACGGAGTGTTATGCATGCAATCGATAACATGCCAGTCACTGATAGACCTACAGTCGCGGCTGCTCTGTCGAGCAAAATCAGTTTCACTACCGGTAAGTAGGACAGGTAAACTCACTTGCTTGCGATGTTGGGAGGGATGGGTGGTAGTTGGGCCATTGATCCCTAAAAGAAACACTGAGGGCGGCTTATGCAGAGAAAAACTCTGGCGAAATACCGAAGCTCGAGCAGCCAGCCGCGTGTGCACGGGAGTGAGAAAAGGGACCTTGCGTCAGACCGCGCCCACGCCCGTCATATATAGATCACCGCCCATCTGGATGCCGTTTACGTTAGTTTGTCTGACAGCATACACCGCATCGAGTTAAGTACACTGCCAAGGCACGCGCAGTTCCGTCAGCTTCTTTCGATTCTACTAGGCTGTTAGTCTCTTATATACAAAATGCATGCGAATGACTTTACAGCTGGTCTTACACCGCTCAGGTTGGTCCAGACGTGTGACAACCCCGGGCCCTTCTTGGTTCGATAATTCGACTTGAAAAGCAGATCAACCAAGGGGGATAAAACTACTCATCGCCTGGACGCATTTGAAGTTGAAACACGTCAAAGAGATTGGGATTTGATTCTTGGAATGACTCGGATGCGGAATGGGATGTATGGGCCTCTCTCAACGTGAGTACTGACCGGTACTGACAGTACTGACCCTTCGATCGTATGAAGTCAATTTGACACCACTCCATTGCGTCACAACGGTCCAGGAGTTGACCATGCTAACGCTAAATGGGGAATATAGTCCGTGATCCGGGTTCATTTAACAGAGGCCACCTGCAAGTCAACCAGGGTTTGTAAAATACTTGATTCAGCTTGCTGCAGGATGCAGTGGAATAGTGGCTGGACCCAGCGCCCGAAGAAAAAAGTGAATTGTATTTGTTTATGGCCACATTAAGAGTATCAGGTGCGGGTGATGGTCTGCGGCTCTTATTGTGTTTTTGAAATCATCTGTTATTTGAAGCACTTTGGTAAAGGGGCCATTGCGCTCCATCCTTCTTTGCACCCTCACTGGCAGAATGTCAAACCTTGGGTACTTGGCCTTGCTCATCGCGGCATTCGTTATCCACCGTGTGCTCATGAGGTTCAAGTACCCCCTTCCGCCCGGTCCACGTGGTCTACCCATCATAGGCAATCTGTTGGACTTGCCGCAGGAATTCGAGTGGTTCCATTGGGCGAAGTATCACAAGCTCTATGGTATATGAATGTCATCATGATTCTGCTAATCTGCCTTTTTAACTGTCAAATTGCGCAGGACCCATAAGCTCAGTCCAAGCACTTGGCAAGACCGTTGTCGTTCTAAATACCCTCGACGTTTGCAAGGATCTTCTTATGAAGCGATCGGTCAAATACTCCGATCGACCACCACTAGTACTGGCGGGCGAGATGTGCGTCGAACTCATGTCATTGTTTCTTTTATTGAGCGTGCAGCAGGGTCGGTTGGGATCAGCAAATGATTCTTGGACCGTACGGAAAGAGATTCAAGATAATGCGGAAAATGATCCATGCGTATGCAGGAACAGAAGAGGGTGCTATGGCGCTCTCGTCCCTGCAAGAGGTTGAAACTCGGTACTTTCTATCTCGTCTGATGCAAAACCCGAAACAGTTCATGAAGGATATCCGCTTGTGAGCGCTTTTATTTTTCTTTCTCTTTCCTTTCTCAAGCTGGAAAAGAATGGAAGCCTCTATTTTCCTTCAAGTGTCACACGGTTACGTAGTCAACACAGAAGGACGCGATCCATTCATCGGTATAGTGGAAAAAGCAGCCCACGAATTTTACATAGCGACTAAACCAGGTGGATTCCTTGTTGACACGTTTCCCATTCGTACGTGCTCCTTGATTTTGTGAGCTTAGTTTAAGCCAAATCACAGTGAAGTACTTGCCAAAATGGATGCCAGGAGCAGGGTTCCAGCGCGTAGCTGAGGAGTTCAGAAAGACGAATGAAGAACAGTTGCACCGTCCTAACGAATTTGTCTTGAGGGAAATGGTATGTCCCTGTCTCGAGATCATGGTATTTCATCAATCAACGCGTCATCTACAGAGAGCGAAAACGGCATTACCGTCTTTCAGTACGGCGATGATTGAGAGCCACACGGATCCGGAAGACATTACTCTTATCAAACATGCATCCAACGCCCTCTATGCAGGGGGCATGGATACATTAACGGCTACCATTGTCGTATTTTTCCTGGCAATGACATTGTACCCCGATGTGGAGAGAAAAGCGCAGCAGGAAATTGACGATATCGTCGGACAACATCGACTACCGTGTCTTGCCGATCGTGACAAGCTGCAT
Organism: Amanita phalloides; assembly: GCA_032173475.1. Taxonomy (NCBI): domain Eukaryota; kingdom Fungi; phylum Basidiomycota; class Agaricomycetes; order Agaricales; family Amanitaceae; genus Amanita; species Amanita phalloides. The sequence goes on along the minus strand of JAENRT010000007.1, from coordinate 330,627 downwards.
TACCTCAATGCAGTTCATAAAGAAGTGCTACGTTGGCAGTCAATCGGTCCCATGGGTAACAATTGAAGTTTGTATTCGCATCCCTGTTGGTGACGACCTTCCATCTTAGGAATTCCGCACTACACCTGCGAGGATGACATCTACAAGGGATATTTCATACCCAAAGGATCAATAGTATTGAGTAATATATGGTCTGTTGAAAGCGCCATCAACATGTGAAATTGTCGTCTGATTGTTTCTACAGGAATATTGCCCATGATGAGAATAACTACAAGGATCCAATGGTCTTCAATCCAGACCGCTTCATTGCACGCGAGGGCCTCACTCCCGAGCTCGACCCCCATGACTTCGTCTTTGGTTTTGGCCGCAGAAGATGCCCCGGCGATAGTCTCGCAGACGCTAACACATTCATAGTGATGGCAATGACATTGTCCGTGTTCAATATTCAAAAAGCCAAGGATGCAAATGGTCATGAGATCACCCCAAAGATAGAATATCAAACAGGAACAGTGTGGTATGTGCTGGGAATGAATCGATCATCTTGTAAATTGGCTCATGTGCATTCTTCAAGTCATATCAAACCATTTGATCTCAATGTCACGTTACGAGCACCTGACGCAATGTACCTCGTCCAATCTGTGCATATTGAACACCCTCCGAAGAAACCGTCCACGCTGTAATAAAATAACATTGCCATTGAGTGTATATCACTTTCGTTCTCCATTATGTATTTTATATATATTAATCTAACCTGTAATAAACTAGTATTGATATTCTTGGAAATCATCGATACTGTATTGTTTTCCTGTCTTGAGCGAATTCCATTTAGGACAGAGGTCCGCCCATTCTTGGGTATATTCTTCGGCATCCGGTCCTGCGATCTGGTCCTGCGGGTCTTCGGCAAAGACAATAGCGAGGCCACTTGTCATGAACATCAGCCAAGGCACAAGTGCATCAAATCATGGTACTCACGTGTCCAAATGCAAGTCGACATGACAGTGAAGGAACCTAAGCAATGTTTGAGATAACATGATGATATGTCTTGGTAGCTAATTACCATGGACCAGGATTGTCCGTCCGGAAGCGGAACGTGATGTTATCACCCGCAACGCCAGCGTTTACGACGTCCCTCAAGGGCGGATTCCATGTGTTGACTTTTGTAGTGCCGGCACTCCGAGTAACTGCAAACTGGTGCTATTGGAAAAGTTAGCGCTACACGTGGGACGTTGCCCGAAAGACTCACGCCGTGCAAGTGGAAAGGGTGCTAGAATATCGCAAAACTCAATAACAGTTGCTGTTGGAGTAAAAGACCTACTTACAGGAGCCAAAGGAGACTTTCCAGGGATGGATATTTCGATGAGTTTGTTCCGCGGAAGGGTGTAAACCGATCCCCCTGGAAGATATTTTCTTGGATCAACATTCCCCTTCAAGATTTGTAACAGCAGAGGAAGTGTGGGCGGTCTGAATGATACCCCATTGACAGTGAAGTTGCCCTTTGGCTTGTCCTTTGCGTTGGCGTCAGCCTTCACTTGTCAAAGGACTATAAGCGGTCTACGCACCATGCCAATGTTCAAATTGATTTTGACGTCGGGTTCCCCATGACTTAACTAAATACGGCAGTGAAAATGATGATACGCGTTTTCCAATTGAAAGCGTACGTTGGAAGGTACGAAGGGCTATGAGGGATGGCTCGGTATAATGTAAAGGCACGGAAAAAGCTTAGGCGTACCACAACATCCTCTTCTCTGAGCAGCTTAAAGCTTGTTTGCACGGTTTCTGGTTCGGTTTGATGGGCACCAGCATAGCGCAGAATCGCAGAGTTGACACCTTCATTCTGAGATAAAATTGAAATTCGCGTGCAAAGCTACGGTCACGAACCTGTTTCATTGCTGACAGGGATTCCAGGGATCAAAGGGATTGACCGTATCCCTGAAATATCTTCAGTTTCTGGCACTACATCAGCGAAACGATCAGACTTACAGTAGTTGCCTATTGGTTTATTGGCACTAATGACAACAGAAACGCGTTGTCCTACAAGATACGTTAATTTTACCTTTTTGGTAAGAGGTCACCTAGAGCTATACCTGAGAATAATGACACCATGCCGACCGTCTGTGGAACGGTTTCGACGCCATCGATTTCTATGACGGTCAAGTCATGTCCATCAATGGAGAAGTTGAATCCGGCGAGGCAAGCTCCATTAATGACTCGCAATCTGTATCGCTTGAATGGATCGACGTTGACTACCGATAAGGCGACGTCATGATTTGCTCCAGGCACGCGGCCACGACCGTTAATCAAATATGAAGCAGGGTATCTTCAACCATAATTAGTAATCAAGATTCAAGAATTGGAAATTAGCGTGCGACTTACCCAAAGGTCTGTAGCACCTTCGGCGAGGGTAAATGGAACCTGGCAAGGGATAAGCTTACGGTTCACGAATCGGGACTAACACCGACCAATCCATCAGTGTGATTACGGTGTTTTCTGCGGTAATAATGTTCAACAATAAGTATGGGTAAGGCATAAACGCTCCCACCATCGTCGACATCATACAGGTCCTTCAGCGGGTCATCAGGATCTGTTTATCAGCGTTGATTAAATACATGATACCCTATGACAATCGGCATACCATAGATGACCAGAGGGCCTCTGTGGCTCGCAATCAGTGGATGACAGTGACGAAAAACGAGATATCACATACAGCAAGCCATCACAATATTGTGTAGAGACGTGAGAATGATACCAATATGTCCTTTTAAAGATACAAATTAGCCGGAAAACTGACATTTACGTTAAGCGTACCCTGTTTGTTCACCGACATTAAAGTTGTATCTATCCGAGGATAAGCATTCATCGTTTTCTCCCAGGAGTATACTTACAAATATTTGTCCCCGGGTGCTATCGGACATTGCGTTACCCAAGCCACTCCGTCCTGTATAGCTCTCCGGTGTTGCAAGATCCCGTGCCAATGCTAGGAGCGATATGATTACGCAGCACAACACAATGTTCGAAAGCGACATACGACAGATGTGCCTTGTGCCATTGATGTATCCGTCAAATTGTTGACAACCTCGATCTATATGTCATTCAGTCGTGATAGAATTTCCTGGAATCTTAAGAAATGACCTGTAGCTGATCGTGTTTTTGTGCTGTTATGATAGTCCCTGGTAGTTTGTTGTTGACGATTACGCCTCTACGCAAAGTGATGAGCGTTCGTTGTGCAGCTCTGCATGACACTACCTCCGAGGAAAGCCATCCGGTGACACGAGCTCATTGGTAAGCTCGAGCGTGTACTGGCGCACGGCGGCTTCAGCAGATGATAGAAACACTAGCAGTGATAGTGCCCAAATTTCGAGTCCCACCATGATAGTAAAGTGGTAATGATGAGGGTATGCGTGTATTTAACACGTTTTCAAGATGAGTGAATACTGAAAGTTTATTTGAACTTCGGTAAAGGAGCTCCGGCTTCGTACTCTGCCATCCAAGGAACGTCACCACCCTGGTCCAACAAATGAACCCGTCTCTATGTCAATGCTGGTGCTGAAAGATGATAGTGCAGTAACCGAACCCACCAGCATCAAAGCCCAGCGCCCAGCGCCGTATAGCGCACTGTCTTCACTGGTCAACATATCAACCGTCACGGTGCTGTCACAGGCGTGATGCGTCTTGCTTCGTGACATGAAATGACTTACGCGAGTTCCTCGCTGCAGAAATTAACGAGCGGAACAAGGCCGACGTCACCGGGTCGGGCCGTTTGGGTCGGATGGTATCCAGAGACTCACTCGGTTCAAGAAGCTCGACTCCTGGTAAATAACTTGCCTATTCTACAAGCCTATCTCTACTCCGCGCTTTAACAAGCTTCAAACTTCAATATTCAATCCTCAAACGCGATCGCAAGAATATATATAATTGAAACGGCACTTAAAATATCCCTCCCACTGGCCAAAAATATCGGTCTCCTGGAACCCATGGGCTCTGATTCGCCTTGTTGTCTCACCCAGGTTCAAAGCTGGCGGGGATACATAGCCCGAGCGTAAGTCCTCCTACACCGAGCACCCAGCCGAATTATGGTCACAATCACTAGTGCGACTCTCGCCAAAGTGCTTGACCGATAGGTAGATACACTCGGTCGCACTTCAGCAAAACGATGGAAAGTGAATCTGATTAGAGCTGGTTTAGGTTAATATCCAAGCTCGTCAGAATGGCCTTTGACTCGTTCTTCCGACGCACTGGGGTTGCTTCATTTTACGAAACCAAAGCGAGAGATACTAGCGAAAATGATGGCTAGCCATCGCATGCCCACACCCAGAAAGAGTGGATGACAGGTTTTTAACGAGAGTACTTCATGCGCAGCATCTTATCAGCACACATCTCGTTTGTAACCGCGAATGCCATGGGAGGCGAAGTGGTGTTATAGTTCCTTGGTCGATGAGTATAACCACCCGAAATAATGTATCTTCACCTCGCCTTACATCGTACAATGCTCTTCAGGCACTCATGGCGATGAGCCTTCGCGGATCACATTGATCTGGGATCCTGATATCGTTTGTGCCGTATCAGCATGGGCAATGAACGTCCCATTACAGAATGCCAACTTCCCGAGACACGGTAACGAGTTTTCGGCGCTACGGACCATTATTGATAGCGATTTCACGGTTACACCCACGTTAATGACATCTGCCTCTTGCGTCGACAAGAGCAACGGCAACGAACGTTCTTAGTGCCAATCCAACTGCCCCAAAATACTAAGCGATAAGTCAAGAGGTATCCTCATCAGTCCCCGTTCTCGACAATCCTGCTGTATATATGACTCGCAACTGGGCCGCCGCCAACATCTACAACCGAGAATGCGCGCCCGTTCCTCCCGTCGGCTACCAAGGCAAAAACGTTTCCGCTCACGGCCTGCAGACCAGGAAGATGGCTCGCGCGACGAACGGTTGAACAGGGTCAAGGGGAGCAAGTATGAAACTGTTCTATCGAAGCTGTATCAGAGATTGTCGGGGCCCTGGTTGAGCGGGTCTTGAGTCTAAAGCACCTTTATTTCAAGCGCCTCGAGAATCTAAACAGTGGACCTTGCAGCCTCGTTCCGTGCTGAGACCGACTCGGAAATTTAGGGTAAGGGCTACTTCGTGCCGTGCTGATCAAGTATTGATACGCGCCCCAACAGGGACATAGTAAGTAGAGCATCCTCCGAACATGGTGTGGGAATCGCTCTCGCTCCGATTCATGGTGTTTTCTCGACTATAGGCGTACCAGCGTGCCTATGGACGAGAACAACCGAGATCTACAAAGGCAATAGACTGCTTTCCGAACTGCTTGGCATAGACTGCATGGTGCTGCGAGACGCATGGGACCTAATATATCGGTCTCATGCGCATATAGGGTCAGCTATGTATATACGAACTGATGGCCGAAGAGTCCGCTGTCAACCACTGCCAGTAGGTTTTGCCCATGCTGTGGCATTCTTCCGCCTCTAACATGTCCATAGAAATACAGAAACCCTCGCATTTGACTGGATGCAAAAAGCAGTTCTTACGTCATGCCACAAGCCAGTTTTCAACACTGGTGCTGTTTACTTCTACTTATGTTGTATACTGCTGTGAACCAAGGTTTTATGCCACTGGCAGTATGGTCGTGTTGCGGGCCGAAGTGTCGCTGACTCTCGGTTTTCTGGGGAACTGGTGTGTTCTATTGTACTGATCTGCATGTGGATCTGCATCTGGACATGATGCGTCTTGGTCGGCGAGAAGTCTAGGCACGCGCAGGTCTTGATTTCTTTCTCCACTATAAAGTCCTCTTCGATGCGACACCGGACCCTCCTCAGATGCGCTCCTCGGATATTATGTGGCGAGGATCTGTCTCCGATGTGCTACGCGTTCACGATGAGCTCCAACTGTATGAAAGTCTTTACTTGGGAGGTGAGCCTATTTCATCCGAGTCGTCATCAATATGAGCCGATGATGACCGTGAGTCCTGCAGGTACTATCATGATGTGCAAATGGGGTGATTGCATTGCAGGGCAAACTCTTCACAGAAGCTCTCGTACAGCAAAAAGGATGAGGGCAGGTTCGGTTCGCTGACATGATGGCCGAATATCCGCATCTCCGTTCGATATTGTTCCAACCAACCCTCGGAAGTGTCTAGTCGTACTTGTATTTGCTCACAGTAATCGCATGCGATCCGAATTGTCCGTCTCATTCACACCAAATCTTTGATCTTACTACATGATGCAGTTTGGAGCAAGCTTTCTCTCACCTCGATCTGAAGATCGCCGTGCACGCGTGCTGTATGGAGGAGCACCGCCATCCTACTTCTAGAAGGACGAAGAACAACTCGAGCTGATCTTCATATGTCATAGAGGAGCGTGCCGTGAAAAGTATTCCGGTTTCATCTATCCACCGGTCACTTGATGGTCCCTCGTTTGATACGCGTCAAAGAGGAGTGAGTATCTTACGATACTGCCGCTGCCCTTCAACTTTACTCTATTAGCAGCGTGTACTTATTGTAGATGGGCGTCGTGTTGGACACATGTTGACCCAAAACTAGGACGCGGAAGATGCAACGTAATTTCCAACATCGGGTCGCAACAGCCGCATATATGGCAATCGAGGTCTTGCCGCTGGCACCCTTGTCATGCCAAAAATAGATGCTCGGCTCTGCGCTTATTGTTGACAATGCGCGAAGCCCACCCCTGTCGTACGTACCTGATAATCAGCTTCCTCTCCTCTGCACTATTCGGCACGCTTCACTCCGGCGTCTCCACCTTCTGTCAAGTAAATAATCACTCATGCTAGCGGAATATATGCTTACGTCTTTGCCTTGAGGTAAATGGCGTATCATACAATAAGTCATAAACCCACTTCCTCCATTGGAATCACACCAATTAGAAATGATGAAAATAACGATATCTTGTCCACGAGATCCAGCGATACCATTACAACTATCCAAGAGTTCCCAAGTCTCGAAAAAGGCTGGCGCTACTGCAAGCATTATTCGGAGCGCTTCGATTCAACACGCCACTGTTGTTGTGTTCCCGTGCCCATTGATCCAAAATTTCGGACACCATTGATATCATTCCTTCATTCTCCTTTGTAGTTTTGACGAGCTTTAACATACATGGCAACGGTGTTTATCATTTCATGACGCGTAAAGATGCTAAAGACCGTGTACAGATACAGATACATGATAACCAAACTGAGGCCACTTTGAATCAAAACATTCTGTTCTCGCGACCCTCGCGGGCTTCACGGAAGCGCCTCTCGGCTTCCTCAAAGTTCACGCACTTCCAGATGTTCTCCAAGTACTGGGAACAGTCGCACCATCAGCACAGAAGGGAGCGGTAGGAAGACGAAATACTCACCTTGTCCTTTGCGTCTTGGTATTGGAGATAGTACGAGTGCTCCCACATGTCGATGCCCAAGATAGGGGTGTGAGACAAGAGAGGGTCTTGGTGACGAGTCGTCGTCATCTCCAAGCGTTTGTTCACAGGGTTCATTCCCTAGAGAGCAACGGGCGGGAGCTGATTGAGCAACACGCATACGAGTGGATTAGATATCCAACTTACGATCCAGCCCCAACCAACACCTCGCATCTCACACATCAGCTTGTTGAACTCTCGCTTCATCCTCTCTATGTCGCCGAAGCACTCTTTGATGGAGTCCTTCAGAGGGCCGTCCTTCAAGACGCCACCGTTTCCCTTGCGCTCAGACGAAGGAGGGGCCAAGTTCCTCCAAAAGAGGGAGTGATTGATGTGACCTATGCTCGGTCTCAATCAAAGTGGAATGATTATTGACTTTGCAAGATGGACATACCGCCGCCGTTGAACTTGATGGCCGACTGGAGAGCAATGCGCTCCCTTGGGGTGGAAGCTTTGGCGTACGCCGCTTCCGCAGCGCTGAGGGCATCGACGTACGACCGGTGGTGCTTGTCGTGGTGGAGCCTCATGGTCTGCCCTGAGATGCAAGGCTCGAGGGCCTTGTAATCGTATGGGAGGTCAGGCAAAGAGTGGTTTATCTTGGACATGATTTGCTGCAACTTGAACGGACAAGGGGGAAGGTTTATAACGCCCTCAAGGCGTCGAGACCCGTTTTTGATAGACAGTGTCTAAGACGTCTACCCCGCACAGTGTTCAGGTCGGAACTAGGACGGCTATGATCCCGACGTCAAACCTCCCCCCCATAGAACAAGAAGGTCCATCCAGACGTGTGGGTCTAGATTCTATAGGTGGGTTGAGCTCGCGAACTTCGGTAGCTTCAGGGGAATTCCCTCTTGATAATATATTTGTTGTCGTCGGTAGGCTTCTTAGTATCTTACAAGATCAAGTCAAGAGTATATAATATTTGATGATCCTTGCGTATATTTCAAATACGATCAAAGGTCTATGAGCAGAATGTCGAAATGGGCCCCTTGCCAAGGGGATGGTTTGGGCTATACATCTCAAGTTAGCGAGTGCGTTGCACGCAACTTTTTTCGACATGGCGAAGCAAATGGAGGTGTTGCAGATAGATTTGTTGATCTTCCTTGACATTTCGAACGAAGGGCCTATGTAGACTGGTCCTATTTCACGTCGATGCGCCGCAACCCCAGAACGATTCCTTGATGGACCCATAGCACCGTTTCATATTTCGTCTCCCCCACCGTCGACGTATCGCACCCCTCTTTTCAGAGTGACTCGAGACGTATATATCGTATAGACCAATAACACCCTTTAACAGAAAAAAGCTAATGCACGATTCTCCGCGGATGCGTACACGAACACACGCCTACTTAGGGAGGAAAACAGATTCGCCAAGAAGCGGGTCAATATCGAGTCTAGAAGTTGGAGAAGCATTGCCACATGATCGAACTTAAACATGTGTGACATAGAACAAGTTTTGTGACACTTTGAAATGAATCATGGAAGCAACGTGCTTATCCAGTCCAATCGCGCTCCATATCCCGCATCGTCCAGCACCACCCTTGAACGAGGCCGTGGTGGACCCCGGACATACTTGCCATCCAGACTAATGTTGCTAGGTTTACAATCTCACCAACTTGCCCGAGTCAGGGATGAAGCCTTGACGGATGCTTTCAATGTCACCTACATCGCGCCCATGAAAGTCCTAGTGCAGGAAATAGACCCCTCACTGACGGAGACGACCAAGGCGGCGAGGTTCTTGCGTGGTTCGTGATTTGCGATTCATCTGTTGAGACATTGTTCGCAGATGTACCGCCGCCCGCTGCCTACCTCCCTCTACCGCTACCCTCTGCCTCTACTGCTGCCTGCTGCCTGCTGCCCGTTACCGCCGCTCGCTGCCATTTACCACCGCCCGCCCCTTCTGCCATCACCCTCATTACCTTCTACTGCCATTCCACTACCCCCGCTGCCCTCCACCGCCCCTGTCGCCACCGTAACCCTCTACAGCCCCTCTACTTCCACCCACCACCCTCTACTGCCCTCTCTAGTAAAGCAGGTGGGGTGGGCATGTCGCAGGCAGAGGTGAGCAGAAAGTCACGCACAACGCGATGCACGAAGGCAGGTCAAATGAACTTGTTTTTGTGTGCAAGCAGTTGAAGACAAACCCGAAAGGTGGAGAGCCACTCTAGCTGAAAGTGAAAGTGGTGGGGGACAACACTCACTGAAGCGGTGCATCCTTTCGGAAAGCCCGGGAGGACCTTTGCTACGGCTGCGTTGGTGGCTGAGGAAGCAGGTGGGTGTGGGAAGGGCGCTGCCGAGTCGCCATTAGCAGCGGGCACAGACGAGTAGGTGGGCGGCAAAGTTTGAAGATGGGTGAGTATCAAACCCTAAAAGAGCAAGAAACAAGGTTCGTGCGGAACCGCAGGTTCAAACCGATTCCGGCCATCCCACCAGGTAATTGTAATCCGTTCTGCCCCGCATGGCATTCCTTGCGGACACCCGGGAGGTTGGAGCGACGCTGTGGACTATCATTCGCAGAAAATAGGTTAGGATAATTGGTTGGACCATTATTTTAGGTCGAAGCCCAAGCCACATGCCCGACTCTCCCCTTCGCGAGCGCCTCGTTGCACTTGACTTTCCCGCTGTGCTGCAGACCCAACGTTTAGGCGACGATGGGTTCACAGCACCACCTCCTCTGTATTGGATTATACCCCTTTCCGTTGCTTCTTTCGTCATTTTTTGCCTTGGGGTGAGTCACTACCGCAGGAGGGCACGAATACAAGTACAGTACCCTTCTCCAATTCGCCTTGAGTCTGGACTATCTCGTAAGGGGACATTTTCATTTTCATTTTCAGTCATCCGACCACTGAAACATTATAGCAAAGACAAATGATCCTCCGCCTGCATATGCTCCAAATCCCCCGCCTGGTTAGTGATTTGCACTCGTAGAAATATTATGATGTCATGTACCTGCGTTTCTGCAGTATCACACACCGCCGTCCACCATCACTATACAACAACCACACACGCGGCATACAACAAATGATATATTCCTACAATGCATCGTAGCTATGCCTTATTGTGCGCCCTGGGCATTATATACGTTGTTGGGATAATGTTAGTTCATATAAAGTTCTTATACAATAATGATTTTGTTTTTTCCACCATTGACGTGAGACGTTGACGGAACAGCCAGCTGGCGACCAAGAGATGTTCCGAAGAGTGGTGCCACGTTCCGACGTCAAACCCAAACATAGGACGGCAAAGTCCAATGATGCGGTCAGCTTTACGGCACAAACCAGGCAGAATTTGATGCGGCGCGCCGAAGATCAAAGGTGGAAAAATTAACCAATTGGGAATGGACGCACACTTCCAGACACCTGGAAATGAACGTCCATGGTGGGAGCGAGTTACCATTGCCGTTGCTACCATTCGAGTTGGGGGCGACGGGGTGGGCGGAGAAGGAAGTTATTCATCATGCCGTTTTGGCACTAATGTGCCTCTGAATCAAAAGCTTCAGCGCGTCACAAGTCTTGCACATATATCTACTCTGCTAATGGTGGTACTTGAGTTATAAATAGATGTCTCCACGTGGCGGATCCCACGGCTAAGCTACACAGCACACACAGCGACACCGTACCGTCGCCGACCGCTTCTTCATTATCTTGAGTTCCTGACTTCCAAATGGTGAGAGTTGATTCAGATAGAGCCCAAGGATCCACTTTTCTCTCTTTTGTGTTATTTTATGGCATTGTAGGGGTGGATGCCGAAGGGCGTGCTTGGATGTAGTGCATCGTAAATAAATTTCGAAAACTGACATTTTCTCTTCAAGGCATCTGTAGATCTCGCCCCAACATACGCTGCTCTCATCCTTGCGGACGATGGCATTGAAATTACCGTGAGTGTGTCGTCATACACGATTGTGAGCTATCGAACCAACCCATCTTTTATTTAGTCTGACAAAATCATCACACTGACGGACGCCGCTGGCATAGACCTTGAGCCTATTTGGGCAACGCTCCTCGCAAAGGCACTCGAGGGCAAGAACGTGAAGGAGCTGCTATCAAACGTTGGATCAGGTGGTGGCGCACCTGTTGCTACGGCCGCAGCTTCTGGCGCCGGCCCCGCTGCCGCGACAGAGGCACCAAAAGAAGAGAAAGAAGAGGAAAAGAAAGAAGAGGAGTCAGACGAGGATATGGTGAGTCGATTCGATCGCTTGAGGAGCTCAGGGCTAATAAATGACCCCCATCACAGGGCTTTGGTTTGTTCGACTGAGCGCGTTGTTATCTATATTGCACTCCCATTTGCATGCCCCTTTATCGTCCGTCCAGACGTCCTGTAATCCATCCACGCTGTATTAATCCCTTAGTACTAGCATTGCCACAAAAGGAAAACCCAGTTTGGCAGAATGCTGCAGGGATTTGCGGTATCGCATCGAGATGAACTGAGGATCACTGCGCGCTGTGAACGCGTGTGTTCGCGCTGTGACCATGAAAAGCTTGAGCTTGTTCTCTACTGCGCAAACTTCGCGTTCTGTACCTCATACTCAGCTGATATCTCGCGTCAGCACACATCCATCACACCGATTCACTCTTCAAATTGTTTTCTTTGTCAATGGCGGTGACTGGCTGTATTCATTTTCAAAAGAATCAAATTGTATATCTCCTTGCTCTCTTGACACTGCAGTAAGAGTGATCCGTGACGCAAAGTGGAAAGTGCCGACGTTGTTGCATGCCCAGCGTTACTCTGGTTTTTGCGGGCTCTTTGGTCCGTGATCTCTCCGAAATCCATGCAGTGATATTACTGACATGATGTAATCAGTTAAGATCACCGTTGCGCTCGATGTTGAGATAACGAGCGCTTGAGCCTGGGAATTCGGCACAATCTGTGTCTGCAACGGTCATTGGCTGGTGCTTTGTTCCAAGTGGCGTCGACCCAAGTGTGACGTTCGTAGCCCCCGAGCCTCGCCGCCCGGCCCATGGCTCGAGCCATTGTTGTAGGCGATAGTCTTGCGGCTGCACATACCCTTCTCGAACGACGCGCAAACGTAATTTTGCTTGCAAGCGGTGTCAATCACGCTTCTATCAGAATTTTGGACTGCCAAACTATTCGTCGGGCAGTATCGTTACACTATGTAAGACTTATGGCCTACCGAATTGTTCCGAATTGAACACTAGTCCGACTAAGTGCTATTCGACCGCTTGGGTCTAGACTAATTCGAGCACCTTCGTCGATGAAATACTACATAAATGGCGCCTTGTCCAATACTTGCTTCTCTGATGGAACGTTACTTCTCCCTCCAACTTGTCATCGACAAAGTACTTGGGGTCATCATCATCTCCTTCGTGCGTGCGAGCCAATCGTCGTTGCCACTGCCCACATCATAAGGGGAAGAAGTTCCCGTTCTTGGTGCATTCCTTTTTTTTTCTCTTGACGTTTCCAATACCTGCATCTTGTTCAATGATCAAAAGATGGATATAGTCCGAGCACGCCGCGCAAGGCGAGGTCGCATGAATTATTCTCGTTCTGGCTCATCCTGTGGCTCGAAAGATTATTTCTGTCATTTATAACGCAAAACCCGTTTCCCGCCTTATCAGCTGGCCACCGCGCTAATGGAACCTCATACTCGGACTTGTTGGATTCTCGGGTGGCGTCTGATGCATCGCCCGCACCCTCGCTTCGCTGAAATTTTATCAACCAGTTTTAACTCATCTTCACATGCCTGATTCAGGGGTTCTCAGCATCGTAATGATCGCCACGCTCATCGCGATGGAGCCGCAGATAAGTCCACGAACGTTCTTCAGGACGCGACCGACGTCCAATTAGGATCCACGTCACATCGCATCTTCTTCATACTGTGTTCAAAGTCACGTATTCAAAAGAACACCAGAAGGGGATGTTCGTTAATCGGAAGCCGTTGCATCGGACGCTGATGCAACTTTCTTCAGTTCTTTCACGAAACCAAGGACCCTAATCACTCTGAAATAATTTGCATATCTTCAAATAAATAACGTACTCGTGATCACCTCATATCATACTTCCAAAATCGCTCCCCCTTATGCATCAATGCCATGATGCAAAACGTCCCCATGGAGCATACTATTTCGGATGATTGCTGTGCCATTCAATATCAGTCAATATCGAGAATGGAGCTACCTCAAGGGAAAAGAATAAGCGTGGGACTGTGTGGTGTCTCTTCAGATAATTCATGAATTGCAACCATGCATATGACATGGTGTTAATATTCAGAGAACGTCCGGGCCACTTATTGACAACGATGCTCCATAGCGCATGGTTTAGCCTCTGTTGCTAAGCAAAATCGGCGCCCACGCTCAGACTATCCCCCCGTACAGCTCTCTGTATGACAGAGATGCCATATGCCAGGGAATTTCCGAAAACCCCGGCACATTGTTCTGGAGGGGTTGCCATTCAGTCTCAAGGGGTCGCGTGACATGTCCATTCTAATTGGTATTGATTCTTACAAGGTCGGGCATCAGCGATAAGGGAACATGGGACACGGATGGTGGTACTGGTCCCGGCCCCCCTAGTAAAGCGCGCGAGGGTGGTCTAGCCTGGCAAAAAGTCGAACGATGGCCATGCCCTGCATCACGAAATCGAGACCCCAAAATTGACGGGCTGTGAATCATGCGATGGTACAGCACCCAGCGAGAGAAGGCATAGTCCCCGAACACTCCGCCGAGCGTCAATAGCTAAGATTAAACAAACGTCAAATTCTCCCACGGTTCGCTTACCGGACACAATTGCCAAATTGATCACAGAGCCCAGAGCGATGAAAAGGCAAAAGTACATTGCGGGGGGCATTTGATGTGAAACAGAGGAGCACATGATAAGCTACTCGGTAGCTCCTATCCAATAAAAAAGAAGAGTCTACAGGCACATCATGCCAGCATCTCTCCTGCGACAAACGTTTGATAAGCTTCGGTCAGTTCGCGAATTTGTTTTCCTAAGCAGATCACGAACGGTGACATGTGTACGAACCAGACATTTGATTGACTTACGCATGAACGTTGACCTGCTGCCGGTACCATTCATGATTTGCAATGCTTGGGTATATAAATTGTGTATTTTCTCTTCTTCGCGCGAGTTGGGCATGAGGTTGGTAAGCCGCATTGAACGCAGCTTCGAGGCTTCCTTGATCAGTACCTGGCTCGCGCTATTCCAGAGTACCTGAACGATTCTGTTAAATGACAGTTCTTGAGGATCACTCGGACTTACTCCTGTTATCGGATCAACATAACCTGGGCTGTATGAAGGGATTGAAGTCGCCAATTTGAAGATCGATGCCGCAGCGGCTAGTCCCTTGGCCTCGTTTCCGTTAAGTAAGGCTCTATGTAGCAGCATTTGTGCGCCATAGGCAAGATGGTGTGCGAGAATCAAATGTTTGCGGACTGGCTGCGAAGCATTCAACTGCTCCGTCGACAACAAAGACGGCATGAGAGCGTCCAAAAAACCAATGGCCGAAGTTATCTTGTTAGAGAGCCCAGAGAGTTCATCGTAGGACATGTCTGGCCCAGAATTTCATCCTGCAATTGACGCCTTTTCATGGATTAACGTACCTGGACGCCACAACTGCATCGTATCTGTTGCGTACTTCCACCAGTAGGCCGCTTCAGCCTTCTGGCTCAAGGTTATGGCTTCGACGGTCCCGTCGTATGTAGTCGAGCCGTTTCCGTTGACAGTTGATCCATGGTGCTGTGTCGGGCTGCCGGCGCCATTATGGACAGGGGAACCGCGATGACCGTTGGAGACTGACTTGCCACCATAACCATTAGGAATGGGTGAACCATGTCCATTGGTCACGGCTGACCCATTCACCATAGATATCGGCGACCCGTTACCGTTAGTGTGGAATGATGAACCGTTAACATGTGCCTGCTTGACAGATGCCGATCAATCTAGCTGATAGCAGTGTGAGAGCAAAACGTACTAATCTGCCACCCTCGGGAGACGCTAAAATGGGCGGTCCCATTGTTCCGCGGAGTGTGTCAGGTGCACATTTGAGGTTTGGGAACGTGTTGAGAGCTGCGGCCCAGCCATAATCGAGGTAATAAATGGTCCAGCACGCATTGACGCGCTCCCGTTCCTCGATCACATCCTTCATCGGCGGCATCAGGAGATCCGAAAACTCATTCTGCGCCTTGCTCGTTTTCATAACACCAGTGGCAAGCGCGGTCGAGGCAGCCGTCGCGAGGTGATATTGCCCTTCAAGCAGCCGATTTTGGGCAAAAAAGTAACACGCAAGCATAAGTTCCGCCTGTATACCGTGCATAACGCGCTTTGGATGTGTATTCGATAGGGTTTGTGCTGACATTTGAACCGCAGCAGCTAGGACATGTTTCTCGCGCGGCACATAAACATCTTCAGATGCCAGGAATATGCCAACGAGATAGGTGGCCATGATTAAAGCAGGAAAGGGGCGATATGGATGCCCTAAAGGAAGGTCCAGCAGCATGCTGTCACGAAAACGTAACTGGTCGAGGAAAAAACCAAAATCCGATGCATGTATCATGAATTTATCGAGCCTAATGAAGGGTTAGCATCTTATCCAAGTGCCGTAACTGCGGTAATAGCGCACAGATGTTTTGCCTCGTCCTTTGGGGGCTCCAGAGAATCTGATAAATAATGTTTGAGATATTCTGCGCAAATAGCGGTAATAACGCACTATCCGAGTTAGTAGATGATAGTATTGATGCGGATTGAGCTTGGGAGGTCTGCAAAGACGCTTGATATGGTTGGTGTAATGTCACAGTTGCATTTGCGCGTGAAGGACTAGTCAATTCTTGTATCCGCGCCTCCAAAACACGGATTCTCTCTTCCAAAAGCTGATTTTGGGTGGGTTCATTTCCGACGGTGTACTCGCAGTCCTCCGGTTTCTTGGCACGTAGACATTGGCCGCAAATGGGCTGGGCGCCATCACATTTCTATTCACGAGCAATATAACTGGGGTTGAGCAAGGAAACGAGCATGGTGGATCCGGCACCTTGCTCACTGTCTTTCGTCTACGACAAGTTGCACACGCTCTTCCCCTTGGAAGTGTTGAGGAGCCAGGCTGAGAATACATGGTTGCCATCCGGAGGGATGTGAGAGGATGGGAACTTGTCGACTTTGGCTGTTTTCAGGTATCTTATATCGAGTGACTGAGCTTGAATGAGTTTACTCTACATGAGCTGAAGGAGCGGTAGAGCGCGGAACTGAGATTCGTGCGGGGCATTTAAGCTTGACGTCACTCTAGCCGGGCTAGACTACCTTAAGATCCTCCAAGAATGTTCAAGAAGTACTCTCCGCAACACGCGCGACAACTTGCGACCGAGTGCGACCGAGATAGCTAGGGTTCATTTGGAGGAATATATTGTTCTCTGTTTTTCGAAGTGATGAAACAAATACGGCTATTTGCGTGCTGCACGTTAGTGTGACCTCACTTGGCTAATGCGATATCTCAACGAACCACTGCTGTAGATGACCAATTCCGTCGCACACTGCCATTCGACTGCTAAAGTCATCAGATCCGCCGGAGATCATGTCTAGGTACAAATCTTCATCTTTATGGCCTAAGATGCAGAGCAAAATGTAAGGTAACAGCCCGTCGTGGGTAGGTTTATGAGTTATTATCGCGTTCAGAACCAACCCAGGATTGTGTCACGTGTCTGGAGATCCACCTCGATACACCTGTATCGGTACATTTGCTGAAAATCTAATGCTATCTTGCGGAGAGGGATGTATCAGATGTCACATATGAAGACATGATAACCGCAGTAACGTACAATGGGCGTTCCAAGGGCAGCTCGATGTGGGCAAGGACGAGTTAGGAACAAGGTTCGTGCGGAGCCGTAGGTTCAAGGCCATCCCACACCCGGTGATTGCAATCGGTTATGCTCCGCATGGAATCCTGGCGGACCCCCGGGAGCGCCTCTGTTGACGGAGACTATAATTCGTAGAAAATACAGGCCAGCGGTGAGGGTAGTTGACCAGAAGCATGCTGATGACGTGTCCGGAAGTATCCGTCCATTGTTAGTCCCAATTAGTTAATCCACGGCGTGTCGCATGCAACGCCGCCGAAACTACATTCGTTTGTGCCGGAAAGCTGACCGCATCATCGGACTTGCCGACATAAGCCCGGATAATTTCAGAAAACAGTGGAAACGAACGTCCATGGTATCTTGGGGACTGCATAAACACGTTGCTTCTAAATCAGAACTCTTCTGACTTCCATGATTGATCAATATGTTGACGGCGCTGCGCTCACGTATGTGAGATGGCCATGAACACATACGACGCCCTCACAGCAGTCGATCAAAGTGTCACAAGACTGGGTTCAATGAGTCACACATGTTTAACCAGGTTCCAACAAGATGATTGGCCGAATGTTTCTCTTCTGAAAGTAAATCGACCATGCGGCAGGCTTCTCCAACTTCTCGGAACTCGATATCGACTTGTACCACATTGAGGCCGCTTCTTAACAGGGACAAATCTATTTTCCCTCCTAAGCGGGCATAGATCCATGTAAGCCTTCCGCACGTCCGCGGAGAAACAAGCATTAGCCGATGTCCCTTTTTTCTGTTAAAGGGTGTTATTGGTCTACTGATACATGAAACACGATACTTACGGCCACCTACGTCTCGAGTCACTCTGGAAACTGGGGTGTGATACGTCGAGGGTGCATCTCAAGTGTCTCGACGTGCTTAATTTTCCTCACTGGCTTGAATTTACCGCAGCAGGAACTGGCTAACACACAGTGGGGATGAAATATGAAACGGTGCTATGGGTCCGTCAAGGAAATCATTCCGAAAAGTCGGGGTTGCGGCACATCGACGTCGCCCCACAAAATAGGACCAACGGCGTCAGTTCTGTCTATGCCCTTTGTTCGAAATTTCAGGGAAGATCAACAAATCTATCTGCATGCAGAGAATACCTCCATTTGCTTAGCCATGTCGAAAAAGTTGCGTGTAACGCGGGCTCTGTAACTAGTATATGTAAGACTTGAGGTGTCATCCGACTCACCGAACTGATCTACTGTCGGCTATGGATTGCCTAGTATAGCAAGCCACGTGAGGCGATTTGAGATGTATTGCCCGTTGGACCCATTTTGACATTCTCAGTCGGAGCATCTGCTCATAGACCATTCGTCTCTACGTCATCCACCCTGATCGTGTTTGAAATATACCGCGAGTGTCATTAGACACTATGTTCTTGAGGCGCAAGAAGCCTACCGATGATAACAAATATGTTATCAAGAGTGAGGGGAATTCGCACTTGGTAACTACTGAAGTTACCGAGTTCAACTCATACAGGGGTCATTTGTACGTACGTCGTGAACGAAATCATGGCTTGTCGCGAAGGGTGCTTGAGAATCTAGACCCACACGACTAGACCTTCTTGTATGTTCTATGGGGGTTGACGTCGGGATCATACGCGCAACTTCCTAGTTCCGACCGGAACACTGTGCGGGGTAGACGTCTTAGACACTGTCTATGAAAACGGTGAAGTGTCGGTGAACGGTCGTCGAAGGGCGCGTTATAAAGCCTTCGACTTCCCCTCGACTGCTCAACTGCAGCAAATCATGTCCAAGATGAGCCACTCTTTGCCTGACCTCCCATACGATTTCAAGGCCCTCGAGCCCTGCATCTCAGAGCAGACAATGAGGCTCCACCACGACAAGCATCACCGGTCGTATGTCGATGCCCTCAACGCTGCGGAGGCCGCGTATGCCAAAGCTTCCACCCCAAGGGAGCGCATTGCTCTCCAGTCGGCCATCAAGTTTAATGGCGGCGGTATGTCCAATCTTGCAAAGTTAATCATTCCATATTGATTTAGGGGGGAGCATAGGTCACATCAATCACTCCCTCCTTTGGAGGAACTTGGCCCCTCCTTCGTCTGAGCGCAGGGGAAACGGCGGCGTCTTGAAGGACGGCCCTCTGAAGGACTCCATCAAAGAGTGCTTCGGCGACGTAGAGAGGATGAAGCGAGAGTTCAACAAGATGATGTGTGAGATGCGAGGTGTTGGCTGGGGCTGGATCGTAAGTTCTATCCATTCGTATATGCGTGTGCTCGATCAACTCCCGTTGCTCTCTAGGGAATGAACCCTGTGAACAAACGCTTGGAGATGACGACGACTCGTGACCAAGACCCTCTCTTGTCTCACATCCCAATCTTGGGCATCGACATGTGGGAGCACTCGTACTATCTCCAATACCAAGACGCAAAGGACAAGGTGAGTATTTCGTGTTTCTATCGCTCATTTCCGTGCTGAAAGTGCGACTCTTTTCAGTACTTGGAGAACATCTGGAAGTGCGTGAACTTTGAGGAAGCCGAGAGGCGCTTCCATGAAGCCCGCGAGGGTCGCGAAGTTCGTCAGGGCAGAATGTTTTGAACTTTGTGACTCGAAGTGACTTTTCGATTATCATGTGTCTGTATCTGTAGCGGTTGTCAACGTCATTACGCGTTGTGAAAATGATAAATACCGTTGCCCCGTATGTTAAGCGCACCAAAACTGTTATGAAACAAAGGAGAGCAAGTAATGATACCAATGGCGTCCGAAATTTTGGATCAGCGGGCATGGGGACACGACAAAAGTGGCGTGTCAATTCGAAGCGCCCCGCGGAATGCCTTGGCTTCCGTAGTGCCAGCCCTTTTTCGAGGCTCGGGAACTCTTGGATAGTTTTTGTGGATCTAGTGGAGTTGGCACTTTGAGAGCTTTGGACACGACATCGTTATTTTCGTCACTCCTGCCGATAGTTGCTGTCCATGACTTTCCCCGATCATCAGTTTGTCTGACAACAATAGAGGAAGCGGTTTTCTGACTTATTCTAGGAGACGCCGTTTGCCTCAAGGCAAAAAGACCCAGGCATATATCCCGCTGGTATCAATGATGTCAACTGTCTTATTCAGCTGGTGTGACGTATGTTCTGAGTGCCTCAGCCAGTGCCCTGCTCTCCATGAGTGATCAGAAAAGTGGAAACGCCGGAGCAAAGCGTGCCAAATAGTGCAGACGCCGAGTGAAGAAGGCGAAAGGTACGTACTACAAGGGGGGGATTCGCGCCCAGACTCGTCAACAGTGAGCGCAGAACCGAGCGTGTATTGGTATTTTTGACATGAAAAGGTGCCAGTGGTAAGACCTCGATTGTCATGTTCACCTGCAGTTGTTACGACCTGCAGAATAGTTTAACCTTCACACTGACACCGATGGTAGAGAAAACGCTCACGTTACGCAACCATTATGGTCACGGGCACGCGTGGATCTTCGCACCCTAGCTTTGGGTCGACCTGTGAATGAATACTCACCTACAACAACAAGTCCATGTGCTGAGTGACGTTGGAGGGGGGTATCTAATAAAGTAAAGTTGAAGGGCAGCGGCAGTCCTACGATACTCCTCTTTGAGGCGTTTCAAACTCGGGATCATCGATCATCAAGTGACCGGTGAACCAGAATACTTTTCACGGGCACGCTCCTCTATCATGATGATCACATTCGTCGTTGCCCCACCGGGTGGAGTTGTTCTTCGCCCTTCCAGAAGGCCAAATTACCTAGTTTGGCCATGCTCCTCCATATAGCACGCGTGCATGACGATCTTCGGATCGAGGTGAGAGAGAGAGAGAGAATAAAAGTTTGCTCCGAACTGCAATAGACCCACGTGTAAGATCAAGGGTATAGAGTTCTCAGAGGCATGGGATGGGACAAATCGGATCACATGCGATTCCTGGAGCGCGCGCTGAGTTCGACTAGAGATAGTCGGAACATGATATCGAACGGGGATGCGGACATTCGAGTCACCATGTCAGCGAATCGACCCTGCCCCCCCCATCCTCTCTCTCCTGTATGAGGGCTTCTGTGAAGAGTTTTTTCCCTGCAAATGCAATCACCCCGTTTGCACATCATGGGTAGTGCCTGCAGGACGGTCATCGTCGGCTCAAATTGATCATGCCTCATGTAAAAATAGGCTCACCTAAACTTTCATATAGTTGGAGCTCGTCGTGAACGCATAGCACATCGGAGACCGATCCTCGCCACCTAATGTCCGAGGAGTCGAGTCCAATGTCGCAGTGAAGAGCACTTTGCAGTGGAGAAAGAAATCAAGACCCGCGCGTGCCTTGACTTCTCGCCGACGAAGACGCATCATGTCCATCTGCAGATCCACATGCGGATCAGTACAGCAGAACACGCCGGTTCCCCGGGAAAATGCGAGCCCGCGACACTTCGGCCCGCTGCACGACCATATTGGCACAAAACGCTTTGGCTTCAAGTAGTTCACAGCAGTATACAACACGTATAAGTATAAGTAAACAGCACCATAATTACAGCCCTTTTTCGCCACCCGTCTTCACGAGTTCAGCACTTTATAAAATTTCCAACAATCATACTTGGTATACCCCACTTGTCCCTCCGTATCGTGAAGGAAAAGCAGCAATTGATGAAGCCCTCCTCAGCGGGCGCGTCTGCCTGTTGTGCATCCACAGTCCTTGCCGATGCCGACGACGACGACGGGCTTGTAGGACCAGTGTTGAAAACTGGCTTATAGCGCAACACGCATGACGTGAGGACTGCTTTTTGCATCGAGTCGAATGCGACGTTTCCGTATTTCTATTAACATGTACATGTCAGAGCCGGAAGAATATGCCACGGTATCGGCAAAACCTTACCTCCCAGTAGTTGACAGCGGACTCTTCGGCCATCAGTTCGTATATACATAGCCGACCCTATATGCACAATGAGACCGAAATACTGGGAGATAAAGGGACCCATACATCTCGCAGCATCATGCCGTCTATGCCAACCAGCTCGGAGAACTGTCTATTGCCTTTGTAGATCTCGCCCGTCCTCCTCCATAGGCACGCTGGTACGCCCATGGCCGAGAAAACACGGTCATAATCAAGCAGCAATCGTTCAAAGGCTTCTTCAATAAAGACCAAGTCCTGGTAAATGGCGATTCTTGTGAGACGGAGCGAGAGCGATTCCCACACCATGGGAATATTCGGAACATGCAATACTTACTATGTCCCTTAATGATTGAGCGATTGCCTGTTAGGGTACGTATCAAAACTTTCATCAGCACGGCACGGAGTAGGCCCTTACCCTAAATTTCGGTCTCAGCACGGAAAGAGGCTGCAAGATCTGCTGTTTAGACTCTTGCGATACGCTTCAAGTAAACGGTTGCATTAGATTCAAGGCCCGCTCGACCCAAAGCATCGACTCACTTGCGATCCATCCATCTCGACAATCTTTGATACCCCGTGACGTAGTTATACGGCTTCAATAGACCGGCTTCATACTTGCTCCTTATGACCCTGTTCAACCGCTCGTCCCGCGAGCCATCTTCCTGGTCTGCGGCCGTCAGCAAAAACTTTTCTGCCTTGGTAGCCGACGGGAGGATCGGGGGTGCATTCTCCGTTGTAGAAGCAGACTTGGTTGGTGGTGGCTCTGTTGGGGTCGCAGATACATCACGTTCGTCGAGAACAGGGACCGACGAGGATGCCTCCTCTATTTGACTTATCGTCTGGTATGTTGGGGGAGTTGGATTGGCGGTTTCAAGAACGTTCGTTGCCGCCGCTGTGTTTGACGCTGCCGCTGCGTTTGCGTTGACGAAAGATGCAGATGTCATCAACGAGGGTGCAACCGTTGTTGGGGGTGTGAAAAAGGTGCCTTCGTCGAGGGTCTCCAGGAAATCGCTGTACGTTCACCATTTGAGCATATATCAATATCTTGATATAGTTCAATAATGGTACGGGACTTGCCTCAGCACCGAAAACTCGTTACCGAGAGTTTCGGGTTGGTACAAAAAGCTGGCATTCTGCGATGGGACGTTCATTGACCACGCTGTCGTTGTATTTGGAAGCGGTGGGCTCTGGTACACCGTTACTAGGGTGCAAACGATATTAGAATCCAGGATCAATGCGATCCGCGAAGGCTTACCCGGTGCATATGTGCGCACCATGTCTGCGCTGTTACTCGTACCAGGAGTTGCCGGAGCGGATTTCTGACCCGGTTTTGGCCTTCTCTCGTCGTGACATAGATGACCAATCTCACGCTTGATGCTGTGACGTAGGCAGTCAGACCAGGTTGTTGTAATGTACGAAAGGAATGACGGATACACACCACCGCTGACAGGGTCTACCCTCGTCACAGGTCATGTGGCTCCTCCTGCAATAGAGACATGCGTGGTTGACTTTCCTCCTCCTGGTTGTCTTCTTTTTCTTCCCAACATTGTCTTCGGTGCTATTGCTCTGGAAAGCAGGACCATGTGCGTCGTTTGTTAGATACAAGAGCTCGAGGAGGGATCAGGGTGCACACCTCCGGCATCCGGATATCATCTTGAAATGTAGAGACCGCGGTTGCCATTGTCTGTGGCCGCACTGAGCAGCAAGGCTCATTTACCACCTGAGGTTGTTCGATCAGTGGAGTTGTCAAGTGCTTCCAGGAATGGAAGGTCTTTCCCTTCCGCCACTCAAGCTCAAACTCCTCCGCAATCTACGTACATACTGTGCACATAACGTCTTTGGATGTCTTTTGAACAGAAAAATAACCATATTCCTCGACGACGACGAATTCACTCGATTCTGGCCTCAATACGAATACCCTGATATTCATCCGTGCAACCTCAGCAAACTTCCTATTTGGCAGCTAACAGCCAGAGAATCACGCGGGAGCCAGGAAACGGGCACACCGAGGGAGTCGGCATCCCTAATCAAGTGATTTCAGTTACTGCCCTTTCGCTCCTGGAGCGATTCTCAAACGTGATCCCAAAACGTGTCTCAGCCCTGTCGGGCGTCGCGTACCTACCTCATGCCGTAGCTCCCGGGACACGATAGGAAGAAAAGGCACTATGTATTCGAAACTATAATCAAGTCATTGGGTCACTCGCCAGCGAAAGTCACATGGCAACACAAAATGGCGTTTCTAGCGTTACCCAAAACGTATAAGGTTCAGGTGAGCTGCATTTGGCATGGCCACGATCCCAAATGCAGAAACACGCATATTTCCGGATCGAAGCGTTTTGAAATCTGCCCGAGAGCTGCCGCAAAGGATTGATTCTATGCGCAACATGAATCCAAAAATCATTCGTTCGGATTTTCTAACATCTTCCCTTCCTCCAAGAGAAATCAAGATTGTTTTCTCGGGATTACCCTACGCGGAATGTTTCCCCAAAAGGATCTATCACTCCATCAGCCTAGTCAGGCTAAAAAGCCAAGCCTAGAACACCGGTGCCCGATATCGATTGGCATTTATATTCCACATCCTTTTTACAGAATCCGTTTAGGTCAACGATATGGGCGCTGCACAGCCGCGGTACTGCTAATACAAATATATAGCGTGTGGATGTGAGGGAATTAGCTCCATTACCTCACCAGCAACACATTTTCGTCATGACGTCGCTTATCAGCATCGCGATTCTTGGAGCTAGCGCCAAAGAGGGTAAGATATCCATCCCGCGATTTGAAGATTAATCAGGCGTTTACAAAGAATCAAGAGCATACAGCCCGGCTCTCGCCTCATTGGGCGACGTCAAAGCAGTATGCAGCGCTCGCGGGGCGATTAGCAAGTGTTCCTTAATCACGGCATATAAGGAACGGTACAAACCGAATGGCTTGGTTTGGATAGTTCCGAGGCCTGGTTTCGCGCAGAAGGAAAGATTGGAAAAGTAGGAATGATGAATATCTGTCATCAACAAGACGCCCTGGCGTACAGTTCCTCAGTGATGTCAGGTTTCCTTTTCCCTATGCGTGCACATGCATATCGCTGAAGTGGTGCCCAGTGTCCGGGCGAGTTCGTGATGGGTAGTAAAACTGAACGAACGCTATCATAATATTCATTCATAGCCCGACGTGAGCCCGACGCGATTCCCTGTCGGTGGCGCCCAACTTAAACCAAGGGTTGCCACGCACCAGCGACTCAACAGCGAATGACTTGGAACGCCACTGATGAAAGTCAGTCTTCTGCAGCCTGTCAGTTTAACTCCATATCCCTGTAAGAACGCCTCTTTGCCAAGGGATAACGTCGAACATCGGGAGCGGGCAGATGACGGAGTTTTGTGAAAGACCCCAAAACCATTCCTTTACATGGGATATACTCATGACCGCAGAGACTCGGGATGCTTTCGACATTGCAACTGATCTGAAAGAGGCTCAAGAAGGCAATGTTCTCAGAAGGCCACCATACGTCTTAGCACCTGCCATCTCATTTCGCGAATATTGCTACTTGCCAGCATCCGAAGAGAAATGACTCATCCCCGCACTCTAGTATAACCACCCCCGACCCCAGCCTTAAATTTTTCAACAGCAGCTATACCGCCAATGACAGCATTTGCACTAACACTATATGTACGTGAGTCAAATTTATCTTCAATCTGACAACTTCGGGCATGTCCATCCATTATCCAAAAAAACAAGAAAATGTCGTACGTAAGATACACATAGATATACGGTCTGAACCCCCATCTCCATCCCCCATGTATACGTGTAGTTTATTTGGGTGGGGGTGTGGGAGGACCTAGGCACAGTGAACTCAAAAAAAAAAGAAAATCGGGGAAGAAACTTGGCAGCGTACCAAAAAGACCAGTTTTCGGTGGCGGAGAGATAGCCACAGCAGGGGAAACAGGTGTCGGCGCCAACAATGGGTTCGCTTTAAATAACAAATATGATCGTATTCGTATCAGATCCCAGCGATAACAGCGATGGGGAGAAAAAAAAATTCAAACATACGTCTCCACTGGGCCCACGCGGGCAGCTCTTGTCTTGCTGGAGGGGGAGAGGCAACTGCGACTGCGACGGGTGCCGGTGCGGGAGCGGAAGGGACGGACGAAGGGCCCGCGGTGATCGCCCGCATTTTTCGTTTGTGGATGACGCGCCAGCCGGGGCGAGCTTGGATCTGTTCTTCTGGAGATGGCGGGGCTGCGGGTGCGGGGAGTGCGGGAGCTTCTGGTGGTGCTTCGACGGCCTAATGTCACAGACGTGTGTAGGTGTGAGGTCTGGATCAAGCAAGGAAGGAGGGGAATGGAGACCTTGAGATTGCTCGGACGCCAATCTGGAGAATACTCCCCGCCTGCGCCGTGTTTCGACTTGACGGCCATGAGTTCCGCAATCTCGCTAGAGTCGGGGACATCGATCATCAGCAAAGCCGTACACGGATTTGGGATTACGGTAGAGCTGGAAGGAGGGGTACTCACTACTGAAGGGCCCGCCGTTCATCCCTCAATTTGCCTACTTCGGCTAGGAGAATGCGGACTTCGCCCGCGAGGGCTTTACTAAAATCGTTAATATACCTGTAAAAATATACGTCGGATGGTCAGTCGGATCGTCGGTCGGATCGAGAAGGAGGTTGCTCGCTTTGGAGGAGGGGTAAACGAGCTGGTGTTTCTTGAGGCCATGCCAGGGGGTATCGCAGCTACTTGCAAGATATGAAGCGGGAATGAGGCAGCTCGTAAGAACACGAGGTGGATTAGCCTTTTATGGTAGCTTCAAGTTTTGATCTCTCATCAGGTGCACTCACAGCTCACCCTGGCAGTCTCACAGTGCGTACCCTACAGATCCATGAAATCCACAGTGGCTGTGCGCACGAAGCGTAAGGAACACGTCCAATTGTCGATTTTTCGAGATGCCATTTGATGTAGCACAAGAATGTTTTACTGCCTCAGGAAGATTTTTCCGAGTCCATCTGCGTTGTTCATGTCTCCGAATCCAGCGAGTGAAGCAGCTATATATAGCTAACAGAACCAAGAATATCGG
The DNA here is from genome assembly GCA_032173475.1 of Amanita phalloides. NCBI lineage: Eukaryota > Fungi > Basidiomycota > Agaricomycetes > Agaricales > Amanitaceae > Amanita > Amanita phalloides. The sequence goes on along the minus strand of JAENRT010000007.1, from coordinate 303,494 downwards.
ACATGTCATTGTAAGTCACGTCATTCACGTCCATGTTTCTATTCTGCATAGTAATACGGTTCAAATAGATATCGAACGCCAACCGCTGGAGAAATACGAACACTGTACATGCTGTCGTACGACAGTTTTCACCCTCAGATATATGTCCCCAAACACACAACCGTGATAACCTTGCCCTTGGGAAAGACAAGGGCAAACGTCATTGTCTTGTCACGTCCCGTCCTGTATAATACAGTGCGAACACAATCAACCGGCTTCGCCCATTCCACCATTGCTCCTACTAGCAGTAATTGGATACGCCAGAGTCTGGCAGGAAAAAAGTTCTTCGTCATCTACAGGCTGTTTGCCCAGCTAAAAAATACGAGAAAGAGGACGATCAGTAAGTCGTCCACGATCCCAACCATGGCGCTTACATCCACTTCAGCGCAGAGTGCCGATTTTGTATGAATTTTTAACGTGCTTTGGTCGACTAGTCCATCAAGAGATGAACAGTCTTAAGCCCGGGGCCCACACAAGGGAGCAAGGGAGTAGCAAGCCACTCTCACCTTCCCCGGGAACCTAGAAAAAGCAGTCAGTCTGCGCAACTACGTTACTCTAATTAGTCTCTTCATCACGCGGTCACACGAAAGCAAGTAGGTTCGTCAATGGCGACGGCGGTTTGCTCAATTGATCACAGCGAGGCGCCGTTTCACGTGTGATATGGTGTCTTCAATACTGATGTCGGATGAAATGTTGATGATGGCCCGCGTCGCATTGCTCAAAGGCTTCTTGGGTTACTTTCACTCAGGCTCAGCTTCCATTCGGTCTAAAAGCCGCACATTAGAACTTCAACTGATTCATTACAAAAACGGTCACATACCAGACATGACTCAATCCAGTTAATGCACGAGTCCGTTCAGTCGTTTGTGGATGTTTTTAACTCTGACGATGGATTCTTTCACTCATTTTCACTCAAGCTCAGCGCTCATACTCAGTCTAAAAACCCGCAGATCAGAACCTATTCATTACAAAAACAAGCACATACCGCACTTGACTCAATCCATGAGTCACGAATCTTCAATGCTTTCGAATCACTTAAGGCGTTTATTGTTGGAAGGCGTCTTTGGCTTGTTCATTTCACAGCTCACACTCAATCTAAGAACTGCCCATGAGTATCCGTCCGTCACAAAAGCAATCACATACCATTCTCACATCTCAATCTCGTCAGTGCGTTGATGAGTTCACGAAGGCACGCGTGGTGGTTTCAGTACGGTTCACGCTTGATGCGCACGATTGAAACCTCACCATCTCACAAGCTGCCTTCAAGTTGTCGGTCAGTCGGACATTGGGTGCGCCTTGTCGTGGATCTTCGATGCTGACGCTGCATGAGATATGGCGTCGAATCACTCAAGGCGTTTCACGTCGAAATGCATCTTTGGCTCTTCACACAAGCTCAAGCTCGCACTCGCACTCGTCTAAGAACCGCCATGAGTATCGTCCGTCCGTCACGAAAGCAATCACATAACATTCTCACATCTCAATCTCGTCAGTGCGTTGACGAATTCACGAAGGCACGCGCGGCGGTTTCAGTACGGTTCACGCTTGAGCGCACACGATTGAAATCTCACCATCTCACAAGCTGTCTTCAAGTTGTCGGTCAGTCGGACATTGGACGCGTCTTGTCGCCATTTCACGCCAAAGAGGCTTCTTTAGCTCGCTCAGGCTCTCAAGCTCAGCTCACACTCACTCTAATAAAAGGCCCAAATGAGCGTCTGTTCCATAGGAAGCCAATCACATACCAGGCTCAGACTCGATCCAATCTGTTCACACGTCGAATTCTGGTTCACGCTTGAAGCACACACACACGTCACACGTTCGCTCGCCGTCTTCACGCTGTCGGTCACTCAGGTTTTGATGCCGGATTTGCGCGTCTTGAAGTAACGTGGGACTTGTCGTCGTTTGACAGATGGCGGTTGGCAGTTGGCGGTTGGCGAGAGAACCCCTAACTTGATGGTGCGCGCTTGAGGCAGCCACTTTGACCTGCCCGCCCAACCAGGTGAATGACCCGTGTGTTTGTGCGTTGAGGCCGGTTTTGGCCGCGTAGAGGAGATGAGGATGAGGCAGAGAGGCGGAGAGGAGGACGAGGTGATGGAGGAGAGGAGGAGAGAGAGCGGATGGCGTTGTTTGTCAGTGGAGCACCCAAACAAATGGGTTCAACGCGTTGAAATTGTCAGCCGCCAGAATTGTCCTGCGTTGAGTCTCCGGAAAGATCAATGTCCAACGGACGAAGCAGCTATAGCAGACAGAACCAAGAAAATATAGCATTCACCATTTTCACAATGCGTTGGAAAAGGAAATTACAAACTGCATCGCCTAGTCCTGGCTTTACAAGGTTCGGTACGCCATTGTAAGTCACGTCATTCATGTCCACATTCTCACTATAATACATTCAAATAGATATCGAATGCCGTTTACTTAGCTATGAAGATATCAAGTCACGAAATCAGCTTCGTCGTCCGACTGCTGTACGTTAACTGCTCCAACGATTTATAACCGATATTTGAGTCTGGCTGGCAAAGGCCCATGGCTTTGTCATCAACGAACCGTTTTTTCAGCGATCAGTCGGTTGTCCGCCGTCGTAACAACATTACTTACATTCAGCCTGGAGCCACGACTTCGTATGCGTTTTTTAACGTGCTTTAGTTCGACTAGTCCATCAAGAGATGAACAGTCTTAAGCCCGGGGCCCACGGCAAGGGAGCACGAGGAAAGAGCAGCAAGCCACTCTCACCTTCCCCGGGAACCTGAAAAAAAAGAGTTAGTCTGCACAACTACGTTACTCTAATTAATCTCTTCATCACGCAGTCCACAAAGTAGATGGGTTCTTCAATGTCGACGAGGATTTGCTCAATTGATCACAGCAAGGCGCCGTCTCAGCTTGGTGATGGATGATGACGCGGATCTTCGACGCTGACGTTGGATGAAACATAGCATCGAATCACTCAAGGCGTTTTCACGTCGAAAGGCATCTTTGGCTCGCTCGTTCGTTTCAAACAAGCTCAGCTCGCACTCGCACTCGGTCTAACAACTGCCCATGAGTATCCGTCCGTCACGAAAGCAATCACATACCATTCTCACATCTCAATCTTGTCAGTGCGTTGATGAGTTCACGAAGGCACGCGCGGCGGTTTCAGTACGGTTCACACTTGACGCACACGATTGAAATCTCACCATCTCACAAGCTGCCTTCAAGTTGTCGGTCAGTCGGACATTGGTTCGATGCTGACGCTGCATGAGATATGGCGTCGAATCACTCAAGGCGTTTCACGTCGAAATGCATCTTTGGCTCTTCACACAAGCTCAGCTCGCACTCGCACTCGGTCTAAGAACCGCCCATGAGTATCCGTCCGTCACGAAAGCAATCACATACCATTCTCACATCTCAATCTCGTCAGTGCGTTGACGAATTCACGAAGGCACGCGCGGCGGTTTCAGTACGGTTCACGCTTGACGCACACGATTGAAATCTCACCATCTCACAAGCTGTCTTCAAGTTGTCGGTCAGTCGGACATTGGACGCGTCTTGTCGCCATTTCACGCAAAAGAGGCTTCTTTAGCTCGCTCAGGCTCTCAAGCTCAGCTCACACTAAGAGACCCAAATGAGCGTCTGTTCCATAGGAAGCCAATCACATACCAGGCTCAAACTCGATCCAATCCGTTCACACGTCGAATTCTGGTTCACGCTTGAGGCACACACACACATGTCACACGTCGCTCGCCGTCTTCACGCTGTCGGTCACTCAGGCTTTGATGCCGGATTTGCGCGTCTTGAAGTAACGTGAGACTTGTCGTCGTTTGACAGATGGCGGTTGGCAGTTGGCGGTTGGCGAGAGAACCCCTAGCTTGATGGTGCGCGCTTGAGGCAGCCACTTTGACCCGCCCGCCCAACCAGGTGAGTGGCCCTTGTGTTTGTGCGTTGAGGCCAGTTTTGGCCGCGTAGAAGAGATGAGGACGAGGCAGAGAAGCGGGAGGAGGAGGAGAGATGATGGAGGAGGGGAGGAGAGAGAGCGGATGGCGTTGTTTGTCAGTGGAGTACCCAAACAAACGTTCCGATTGTCAGCCGCCGGGATTATTCCGCACGTGTGCGTGTACGTTTAGAGGCCGTGTCGAGGATGAGAGCGAAAAGGCAATTTCAATGATGATGGCTCATATTTTTTGTTGCCAGATTCTCGGCGTGCGCGAACAAACCAGCATTCGGCGCAGGACGGTGATAATATGATATGTATTTGGCGTGTAGGATACAGCAAATGAAGATGATACCTCAAGGCCTCAATTCTCGGGCTTTTGCTTAGGGACTCGGAGAATGTGTGTCTACATCGAACAAAGGTTATCTATTGTCAGAAAGATAAACGGGTGTTTACCTGTTGAGAATACCCCTGGTGAATTGACCAAAGCTTTCATCCTATTGAGCGTGATAAGCCGGAAAATTGTTCTTAGGCAACAAGAACACAACACCGGGGACGAGTGGGGACAATCTCCACATCCGATTTTTTCCTTCCCACTCATTGCTACGGTAGGGAGGTGCTGCAAGAGCGGGTGCAGCTAATTTTCAGCTCGCGTGCATAATTCGGAGGGGTATCCATGACCGTGATAAACCCCTGTTTAGGTGCAACGGATGGATAAAAAGCGGGATCAGGCAGCCTCACCTGCGTCGTTTATGCAACCCACTATTAGTTTCTGGTCCGCTTCCCTCGAGTACTCCGTTGCAGCAGAAAGGTCGACTATAATGCGTGGCAGCGCGGCAGAGTGGTCCATCCTAACCAAGGAAAGATATCAGTACATACGGGTATGACCACGTATCGTATTATCACGAACCCGGTACTGCTGCACTTTGTCTCCAACAAGCTTGAGCATAATTTTATGCCGCGAAAAGGTGGAGGAGAGCAGTATAGATGGGATCCAAGTAACTTACTTGCCAGCTGTGTTACGGAATCACAGATATAGGCACGCTCAACGGAGTCGACGGACACCCAGGCCGCACACTCATTCCGCCTCCGCTTTTCCAGCCCAGGCAACAGACGCTGGGGGTCGTGATGGTGGTGGTCGGAGGGTGGGCATCGCTCGGCGGGGTCTGTTCAGATGCATATGGTATTGCTTGGTCCCGCCTTTTCCACAATTGTCTAGCGTCACCTGGCGACACGGTATAGCTTGCACGACCAGAAAGTGGGTGACCGTCTTTTCATGCCGACTTGTATGATGCGGTCAGATGATCACAAGAGCTCGGGTGTGGGACAATAAACGGAATCATTCCGAATAGGTACGGTATCTACTATCTAATGTATAGTCTCGCGTGCAATTTTGGCAGCATAGGGGTTGCGTGGATCGTTGCGCCAGGTTTCCGCTAGGAATGGGGGGTGAGGCTGGTGAGCGGGTGAACACGGAATGAACACACATCGAACGCCTGTATCCTGCAGTTGGTAAAACGCGTACATGACAACGGATCCGCCAACCATGAATGGCCAGAGCGGCCTAAAAACCTGTTGAGGGGTCAGGCTGGGAGCCGGTGGGCAATGAAAGGACTTGCAGGTGTGGACCACTTGCGAAAAGCGAGGAAAGACATAAGCACAGGCGTGGGAACTTGACAACTACCAGTAATTTTTAACGTGCTTTGGTTCGACTAGCCCATCAAAAGATGGACAGTCTTAAGCCCGGGGCCCACGACAAGGGAGCACGAGGAAAGAGTAGCATGCTACTCTCACCTTCCCCGGGGACCTAGAAAAGAAAAGTCGTTAGTCTGTACAACTACGTCAATCCTCTCTCCCACACAAGCACTCAAAGTCGGTCTTCCTAGCTGATCGGCTTGAGGAGTCAATTTTTACAGCGGCCTTGACGATGAATCACATTGTCAATTCCTTCCGGTTGATGGTGACCAACATGCTCCCTGTCCGTTGGACATCTTCATTGACAACGTCGGATGAATTCAAATCGTTCAAGGCACTTCGCGCCAAATGGCAAATGGCTTCCGTTGCTGTCGCTCATTTCACGCAAGCTCATCAGTCTAAAAACCGCACGTGAGTGCCTATTCATGATAAGAGCAATCACATACCATTCTCAACTCATTCCCACCAGTAAGTTGCCGGGTTCACAAGTTCACAGAGGCACAGGGTCTCGGCGTGTTCAGCACGGTTCACACTTGACACTCAACTGAAATCTCACGAGCCGTCTTCAAGTTGTTGGTGAATCAAACATGGGCATTCACTGGTTCTTCTTGCGCGCCCCGACGTCACCTCACGCCAAGAGGCTCAAGCTCAGCTCACACTTAGTCTAAATGATGCACATGAGTGTCCGTTTGATAGGAAAGCAATTTCGTACCGTTCACGTCGCGGTGCTCAGTACGGTGAACGTCACACCGAAAGGCCTCGCTGGCTCTTGTTCATATCACGCAAACTAGACTCACGCATCAGCCTAAAAATTGTCATGAGTACCCATTCATGATAAAGGCAATCACATACCATTCTCAGCTCAATCCCATCAGTGCGTTGACGGGTTCACAAGTTCACGGAGGCAGGGGCGGCGGGTTCAGCACGCACGGTTCACGCTTAATAACCTCATCTGAAATCTCACCCTCTCACAAGCCGTCTTGTCGGTTGAACGCTCATTGGTCTTCTTGCACTTCTTGATGCCATTTCACGCTCGCTCAAGCTCAGCTCACACTCAGTCTGGAACTCGCACATGAGTATCTGTTCGGTAGGAAAGCCATCACATACCATTCTTAATTCCATCCAGTCCGTTCACGCACTCAATACGGTTCACGCTCAACTCAACGCAAGCTCAGCTCACACGTCAGCCTAAAATTGTCATGAGTATCTATTCGTGACAAAAACAATCACGTACCGCTATCGACTCAATCCCATCAGTGCGTTGACGAGTTCACGAGTCCACGGAGGCACGGGCAGCACGTTCAGCACGCACGGTTCACGCTTGGCGCTCATCTGAAATCTCACCCTCTCACAAGCCATTTCGCCGGTTAATCAGACTCATTGGTCTTCTTGGCACTTCTTGATAGCCATTTCACGCTCAGTCTAAAACTCGCAATAATGAATATCCGTTTGGTAGGAAAAGAATCACGTACCATTCTTAATTCAGTCCAGTCGGTTCACGTGTTCAGTACAGTTCACGCTTGAGGCACACCTCACATCTCACGGGCCGTCTTCGAGTTGTCGGTCACACAGCCATGGGATGCTTGTCGACGTTGCGCGTCTTGATAGAATTTTTGACCTCTTGGCGCGTCGGTGGTTGGCTGACAAGAGAGAGCCCCTAACTTGACAACTTGCGGCTGCCCAAGGAGTGGTTCGTGTGTTTGTGCGTTGATGCCAGTGTTGGACGCGTAGAGAAGATGAGGACGAGGCGAAGAGAAGGGGAGATGGTGGAGGAGAGGAAGAGAGAGAGTGTGGAACGGCGTTGTTTGTCAGTGGAGATCAACAAACAAACTAAACTCTGCCAGCCGCCGGGTCGGGAATTCTCGATCACGAATAAATCAGGAATGAGATTGAATCGAGAGATCACAATAGGCGGATAGCAAAAAGCAATCACACTATGATATTTGTGGTCGTCAGATTTTCAGACACAAAAACAGCATTAATTCTTGGCGCGTGAGGACACGTCGAGTTTAATATGAGGGTATCTATGGGTATGAGTCGGAGCGATGTACTTACCGCGTTATGTTGAGGGAAACTGGTGGAAAGTGATACAAGAACAGCGCTAGCCTTTTATGGTATGCGACTGGTTTTGAAAGCGACCTCGTTTCCACATGCAAATTTGCATCTGGATGGCCCAAGCATTCATATATTTCATATTCAACCGCTTCAAAGTAAAGCCAGTCCCAGTCTGAGATGATAGATACAGTTAGCCGAACCAGGGCAACACATTCACCGGTTCATGGGGGCCCACGATATCGTCCAGTACTTACATCTGTGAAAGGTTGGATAGTATTGTGTGCGTGCCATGCTTCTGTTGTTTATGTCTCCGTCTGACATGACACGCCGGTTGGAACCGATACTAGTTCTGGATGCTCTTTCAGCTCACGAGGATGACTATGATGGAAATGTTCCAAGCATTGGACAATCATCATATGAAACAAAGTGATGTCTTTACTACAAAATAACAGGTATGTGTGTGTGTGACTGAACCACTTGTCATCCCATCAAGAGTCTTACTTATACTTTGGCCTGGAGCTCTTCGTATCGATATTTAATGTGTTTTGGTCGACTAGCCCATCGAAAGATGAGCTGCCTTAAGCCCAGAGCCCACGACAAGGGAGCACGGTTTAGCGCCCATAAATTGTCGATAGATTTGAAAATGTAAGCGCCATAACAAGTCCGGTATGGTGTAACGGCTAACATTGCCGCCTTTCATTGAAGTCTGAACGCGGCAGCTCGGGGTTCAATTCCCCGTACCGGAATTGTTTTTTCCTTGGTAATAACGCTGGAGTCATGGATGGGTCACACAAGAGCACTCAGACGGTAATCGGCTTCCTGGCTGATCGGCGCACCCAGAAGGATGCCCCACGTTCGGCAGTTGGCCAGTTACTTCGAAGCTTCGGTGGAGGACATTCAAGTCGGCCTTCACAGCGGCGTTTTACAACAAGAGGTTCGTTCTTTTGCACTCAGACTCAGGTCAGGCTCAGTCCATAGCCTCGAATGCTGCAGTATCCGTTAGTTGGGCAACCAATCACATACCAAAATTCAACTCGATCCAGTTGCAAATGTCGCGTTCAGCACATAAGGTTCGCACTTGACGCTCATCTGAAATCTCACCCTCTGTTTTAACGTTGACGCTGCAGGAAAAATTCATGTCGACACGCGAGGTTTCTTTGGCTCAGCTCACCCTTGATCTAAAAGCCGCACATGAGCACCGATTCATCACAAAGCAATCACATACCAGACTCGACTCAGTCAATCCATTCACAAATGTCTTCAACACTGAAGTACTGACATTGGACGATGATGTTACGCATCAAATCGTTCAGCGCGCTCGCTCAGGTTCAAAACTCAGCTCACACTCGGTCGTCAATCTAAAAACCGCACATGAGTATTCAACGAAAGTGGTCACATACCAGGCTCGACTCTCCACGGAGGCACGTGCAGCGCGTTGAGCACGGTCAGCGCTGGACACACGCATTCAAAGCATCTCGCAAGCCGCCTTTGTCGGTAAGTCAGACATGGATGCTCTTGCGCGTCTTTGTGTTTTCACGCCAAGAGGCTTCTTTGGCTTGCTCAAGCTCAGCTCACACGTTAATCCAAAAGGCGCACGTGAATATCCATTTGGTAGGAAAGCAATCACATACTAGGCTCAACTCGGTCCAGCCCGTTCAGGACGATTCATACTTGAAACACGCCTCGCATATCACCAGTCGTCTCCAAGTTGTTGGTCGCTCAGACTTGGAGGCGGTTGGTGTTCCGCGTCTTGAAGCACCTTGGGACGCGCCATCATTTGGCGGTTGGCGGTTGGCAAGAAAGCCCCTAACTTGATAACTTACCCTAGAGGCAGCCACTCCCGACCCACTCGCCCCGTCCGAGGAGTGGCCCGTGTGCTTGTGTGTTGATATCGGTGTTGGGCAAGTAGAAGAGAAGGTGAGAAGAGGCGGAAGAAGAAGAGATGGTGGAGGCAGGACAGTGTGTACAGTGGAGACCAACAAACAAACGCGGAAGTCTGTCAGCCGCCGGGCACATGACATTGAAGGTACGATCGTAACCGCGCTCTGCGCGTGGGATTAGAGCCTGTGTTGGGAGTTGTTACGAAAACATCGCTGAACTAGGAATGACGAGAAAAGCAGTTGCAATCGTTATTTTTGGTGATGTAGAACCCGATGAGTGAGGTGGGTAACAACACTTCAATACCTCCCGCCAAGGCAAAAAAAGTCAGCACATACGGTCACTACGTGTCAGAAAGAAAAGAAAAAGAGGGGAGAGGTGTGGTGCTACCTTAGGCTGTCGACGATGATTTCTTCAGACGCATCATGAATTTACGCATGGCATGGTGTGAGGACATTTCAGATATAACAGGGGTGACTTCAAAAAGCTCAAAACAAGCGGGACATTTGGTGGCGCACCGGTTGGTAAGGACGTCCGGGAGGTTGGCCGGGAGTGGATATAGGCACTCCATGTCAATACCTGGCAACATTTGATTGAGCGTGCCTTGATACTAGGGTACCAGAAAAAAGTTGACTCCACTCCTACCGACTCTCCTGACTCTGCTTCGTTCATTTTGTTGATCACTTGGAAGCAGTGTTCGGAGCGATTGGGGGGGATGATGAAATTAACCCGGAGACTGAGCGGAACGAAGGTTCAACACTATAGCCGACCTACATGAACGCTCTTGACTTTATGAAACCGTCGGATGATTGTAAAAATGAAAGGAGGACTGACATCATCAAACTCTCCGAACGAGACGGAGAAGGAATCTGATAAATCCTCTTCGCGGAGCTCTCTACAGATCGCGAACAAGACGGGTCAGTTCTTAGGTTAACGTGACTGACATTGATCCGGTGTTACAACAAACGCGCAGAGTGAATCGGGACTGGTACACGCCAGCATGTACAAGCTAATAAAGAACATTTACTCGTAAGCAGCATCTTCATCCTACAAAACACGCACAGCTCAGATAAACCGCATACGCTGACAAATTTCTGGCCCCGGCGCACCATTCAAGCCCATGGGAAGGTCGTTGGTGTGTCTCCACGGTCAAGTCACCCCGAAGACTACCTTCTAACGCGTTCGTGCTAGTTATTCCGCCTCCGACATTGACGCGTTGTTTTCATAGCACTGCATCCATCTTTCCGATCTTCAGAATTATTTTCTTCCTTCCCAACTAGGCAATGGGACGTAGCTGGGACAGATAAAAAGGCGTTCAATGGAGGCTCAGCGCTCCGCATTCACATTCAATCCTCAGCTCCTTTCAGAACTTGAATCTCTCAGAAACCTTCAGATTCCTTTACTCTCTCTTTCAGCTGCGTTTAAAACAGACGGATACACGTACTGGTGCGTACAATTCGGAGTGGGCCCACACAGCTACTAAAGGAAAAAAACCAGAGCGTTCTGTAGTCCGTTGATTTCAACAATCATGCACGCTGCCAAGCTGTTTGCGATGCTTGCTACGGTTGTGGCCATTGGTGCACATGCGGAATTGACGCAGTGTATTGTTGACTGTTCGCAGAGTGCTCAGAACAATCCTGGGTCATGCGCGTCATTGTAAGTGTGCACCCTGGGTTTTTTCTGAAGCGTGGGCTGACGTAGGGTAAGCGCGGATCTGGCATGCTCGTGCACCAACTGCGTATTCCAGTCCTATGCGAGGCAATGTATACAGCAAAATTGCCCTGGGGACGTAGGAAACGCACAGCAGGTGCAGCTTGAGAAGTGTGGGAGTGTAGCTAGTTGTCAGTAGACAGACGGAGATACGGCCAGGCGCCCATGAATATCCGTTTTGTTGCAAAGTAATCACGGACCAGCAGCACGGTTCACACTTGAGGCACGCCATGTTCGAGTTGCAAGTTATCAAGTTGCTCCAACGTCGGCCTGAGGCTGTTGTTTGTCAGCCAAACAAACACTTTGTGAGAGTCACGTGGATGCGGTCAGCGCGTGAGAATGAAGGAAAGACGGCAAAAAGACAACCTATTTCTATATCGCGATTAGAAAACGCGGATTTCCTGCGGAAAAGTCCCCTTTGGGCAGAAGCTCCGGAAAATGGCAGAAAGCATTTTGCGTCGATTTATCACCTCGATCCTGAGTATGTGAGACGTCTATTTGTCACGCTCATGGTTCACCAACTTCTTCTGCAGGTATAGTCACAATATCAAATACTTTGCCTTCACGCTAGTCGGCAATACACCCTATGCGACTCCCATGTTTTGGCGTTACGCAAGACGAGTACGATCAGATCCCTCAGCGTACATACATATTTCTGCCGTCCTGTTCTTCTGGAAGTAGTGAGAAGAGGTCGGACGAAGTGGGAAGAACAGAATTGTTCTGTGGCGTTTATATTATTTAGTTCCTACGATAAAATCTTTTGGCATGCAGAAATTTCCACTTTGCTTTCTGACTCACAACACATTCTTATCGTCCCTGGCTACTCAGCAACGCAGCGGCAAGCGCCGAACATATGACTCAAGATAATCACAGTGCCTGTCAGGCGTCCTGATCTCGCGGGTTGAGAGGATTGTGGGAAGAATAGCGATAACCTAGTTACATGATCAAACCACTGCAACCGTTGATGCAACGAAGCTGTAAGGAATGAGTTCCCTAAGGGAGCGGGGTGCTCGAGGGGTTGTGCTTAATCAATGCCACGAATTAAGCGGCCATCAGCTTATAGAAATTTATCCGTTCATTGGGCAGACCACCACAGTTGACAACAGGAAGGGTCTATCAAGAACTGCCTCAAAGAATTCATCGAGGTAGATCGCTCAGCCCTCGGATCAGCTGCACTCCTGCAGGACCTCCTCACGGGTTACGCCCGATTCTAAGGCAGCAAAGATTGGGAAAGGAGTAAAATGGTTGGATGGTGATTCTCCCGACCGTCTCTTTCCCGTTTGCGGTGCTCAAATCGGACCGCTCTTACATTTGACTTATCATCGAGGCCCATATCTTCTCTTTGACATCAAGCGTACGCCGAGTTCTTTAGCAGCTTCGGCGGGAAGCCTTGTTGTATTTTCTTCGACGGATATGCGCTTCGCGCCGATGAATCTCATGTTCGGCTGTCCGGCGGCTGACAGAGTTCCGTTTGTTTGTTGCTCTGACAAACAACGCCATTCCGCTCTCTCTCCTCCTCTCCTCCACCATCTCTCCATCTCTCCACCTCTCTGCTTCGTCCTCATCTTCTCTACGCGGCCAAAGTCGGCCTCAACGCACAAGCACACAGGCCACGCCTCTTTCCGGGCGGGCAGGCCAAAGAGGCTACCTCAAGAACGCGCTCTCAAAGTTAGGGGCTCTCTCGCCAACCGCCAACCGCCAACCGCCAAATGATGAAAGTCCCAGGTTGCTCCAAGACGCGTAAGACCGGCATTCAAGTCTGAGTGACTGACAGCGTGACGTGTGTGCCTCAAGACTCGACGCGTGAACAGACTGGATCGAGTTGAGCCTGGTATGTGATTGGCTTCCTATAGAACAGATGCTCAATTACGCCTTTTATTAGTGTGAGTGTGAGCTGAGCTTGGGCCTGAGCAAGCTGAAGAAGCCTCTTGCGTGAGATGCGTCAAGGCGCGTCCTTGTCCAACTAACCGACAAGACGGCTTGTCAGATGGTGAGATTTCAAACGTGTGCGTCAAGCATGAACAGTACTGAATTCGCTGCGCCTGCCTCCGTGAACTCGTGAGCTCGACAAGGCACTGACGAGATTGAGCTATGAGAATGGTATGTGATTGCTTTGGTGACAGACGGAGAGATACTTATGGGTGGTTTTTAGACTGAGTGTGAACTGAGCCTGCGTGAAATGAACGAGCGAGCCAAAGACGCCTTTGAGTGATTTGATATTTCATCCAACGTCGGCATCGAAGATTTGTGACTCGTGGACGGACTGGATTGAGCCAAGCGTGGTATGTGCTTTTTTTGTAATGAAAGGGTACTCATGTCCGGGCTTTCAGGCTGAGCGTGAGCACCAGAAACGAGTGAAACAAGCCTTTTGGTGTGAAACGCTTCTGAGCCGTTCAGCATCAGTGTTTCGTCCATCGTCAGAGTTGAAGATCCGCGATCGTATATTGACTGGATTGAGTTGTGTGGTATGTGGTCGTTTTTGCAACGAATGGATTCTGATGTGCGGCTCTTAGACCGTAAGCTGAGCTTGAGTGAAAGCGAAATGAGCGACCCAAAAAAGCTTCTGAGCAATGCGACGCACATCATCGTCAACATTTCATCCATATTCATCAGCAAATATGAAGCGGCGCCTTACTGTGATCAATCGAGCGAGTCATCGTCGACATTGAAAAACCTACTTGCTCTTTGTGTTATCGTGTGATGATAGATTAGTCAGAGTAATGTAGTTGTGCAGACTAACGATTCTTTTTTCTTTCTAGGTTCCCGGGGAAGGTGAGAGTGGCTTGCTACTCTTTCCTCGTGCTCCCTTGTCGTGGGCCCTGGGCTTAAGGCAGTTCATCTTTTGATGGGCTGTCAACCAAAGCACGTTAAAAATCCATACAAGCTCATCACTCTGTGCTGAAGTACATAGATGTAAGTGCCATAGTTGGGAGCATGGACAACTTACTGATCGTCCTCTTTCTTGCTTGGACAAGCGGCCTGTAGATGACAAAGACAAAGAACTTTCTGCCTCTGGCATTTCCAATCAGGAGCGATGGTGGAATTGTGAGCGACGAAGACGGTTTGTCTAGTCGTCCCTAAGTGGCCGATATTTTCCGAACTGTATTATACGGGAGAGTAACATGGACGCGAGGTAAGGACGACTAGATGACGGATTTTGCCCGTTTTTCCCCGGCTACTGTGCACATGTTGTTGAAATATGACATGCTCAAACTATTACCACGAGCCATGAAGTGCACGGCGAGAGCGCTACGGCGTGGATATGAAGATGAAAAGCGCGCAGTAATAGAAAGTCCAGCCGGACCAAATCGAAGGACATGCAGATAGCCCGTTTGCCATGATTTCCGCTTAATCGGCACATAAAACGACGCAGAGGATGGCGCTGTTCAAGTACCTGACCGAAACCTACTAGACAGTTGTGCAACGCTGCAATTTGACTTGGCAAAGGTTGACCGATGACTAGCTGTTGCCATGGACAGATGGAGAACAGATGAATAAACCTCGGTGATGATGTAAGACGAGCCCTCAACACGTGGGCGTCACTCACGGTTGCATGTCACAGTCACGACATTGTTTCTGATCGACGTTGAGCAGCAACCCCGTCGCTAGGTTCAAATAGACTGCAACGACAAACCAGGCTACATGCCTTTGGGGCAGATTTCAGGTCGATTCTTTCCAAATGGTGATTGAAATCTGCGTCAGTTACGCAGAGCCACATCATTGACCATACCAACTGGCTGACATCAGTCAACAGTTTCCATGGTATCAACATTTCGTATAAATCAAGCCAGAGTTCCTCCCTCAATCCAGGCTGGTCCTCATCATGTACTTTTTTTCGTTTCCTCTCCTTGCCCTCCTCACATCCACTATATGTGCTTCACCTGTGCACACCGAAAGCCGTGCGGGCATCCAAGTCCCAGAGATGCTTAAGCACATAGTAAGAAATTTACGATATGCATCCCATTGTTCTATTTGAGTTCATTGTTGCGGTTTCTAGGAAGACACCTCGTTGTCTCGGAAATTCCATAACGCCCACGCGGTAAAGATTGACGACTGGTCTGATCCAGACGAAGTGGTCGATCCGAAAATTCAAATCATTAAGAATTCAGCAAGGGAAAAGTTCATCATAAAGAGAGTTGCCTTGAGCGAAATAAAGGGCCAAGAGTTCTTCGAGGCTGAGAATTTCGCAACTGCTGGTCGGTTACGAGGTTGGTTCCATGAGGTAAACAAGGAGAACGGCAAAGACATAGGATATATGTATATCGGGATAACGACAATCGGTGTTCCTGCGTCTGAGTCTGGTCTAAGTCCGGAAAAGCAGGCAGAGGCTCGGAAAATTGGCATAGAGCGTTATGGAGATTTCCACCTATTTTTCGATGCAGGGTAAGTGTCTATCGGCCCCTGTCGCGCTTATCGTTTGCTTAACTTTCTTCCTCAGATTTAACGAAAACAAACACTTTGCCTTCCTTCCAAACAAGAAGTATCCCTATGCGGAACCCATCCTTTTGCGCTCCGCCGAACGTCATCATGGGCGTAGCATGCGGAAGTAATAATGGGAGGAGGTCGGATGAAGTGCCAGTGTGTAGCACGCAGAGATTTGCACCCATCGTTATTTTAAAGAATCGCCATTTTTCAAGCCGGTCCTGTTGCAGACTATGGCCGAGCAACATTCGCCAGTCATAGTCCTGCCCTTTTGTCGGTTCGTTTCGTGGCAGTATTTATCTATCACCGTGGTGCCTTGCGCGTCAACATTCGAGGTGATTGCGTGCTCCTCGTTCGACCCAGAATAAGCTGCCAATGGTTGGGCATATTTACTCTTGTTTTGTCCTGGGCGTCCTTTCTTAGCTTCGCTCTGTCGGAGCGGTCAGTGCTGAAGTGGGGAGTCTGCATCAGTAAGTGAAACTTGCTTGTTTCCATAGTGTACATTAATCGCCTTTGCGAAGGTGCTCGTCAACTGCTATCCGGATCTAGTCCAATTTTATTGATCGATTTACACTAAGCTGAAAGCTAGAGTCCCTGACAAGAGTTGCCTACCGGCTTCTTTCAAGGCCATCCGAGTCTCACCTTCAAGGATGGACGTTGAGCAGCAACTGAGCAACCCCGTCGCTAGGTTCAAGACAATACTGTGATTCATTAAAGCATGCCACGACATCTCGGAATCTTTTCGTGGTTGGGCAGATTTCAGAACCCGGTGCTTTCCAAAATGGTGATTAAAATCGGCGTCGGTTACGTGGAACCACAATCACTATACTATAGCCATACCAAACTGAGTTGGGCTGAGGCGGAGTAGCATCAATGGCCATACCGACTGACTGAGGCGGGCCCGTATCAATAATCAGTCAAAAGTTTCCATGGTACTAATCAACATTTTTTTTTAAAAACAATCCCCAGTATAAATCAAGCTGGCGTTCCTCCCTCAATCCAGGCTGGTCCTCATCCAATGGACGCCTCATGTACTTTTCCGCGTTCCTCCGCTAGTCGCATCCACTATATGTGCCTTCACCTTTACCTGCCCGGGAGCCATTCCACTGGCAGCAGCGGAATTGAGTCCGAAGTAAGAAATTGACCATCTGCATTCCATTCCCCCCGGTTCGTTTTTGCGCTCACGTCGAATCTCTTTATGATGCAGCCCCCCTCCTTCGAGTTCAATTTTTTCGGATCGACCACTACCTCTAAATGAGACCATTCAACAACCGTTTCTTCGTGGGGGGGGGGGGGGGGGGGTTGGTTAAATTTCTCGAAACAGCGAGGTGTCCTCAACCTGAGCAAGACGTTTTCAAGGAGTTGGATTATTTCAGACTTGCTCAACGCGCACGCGGTTAGTACAGGCACGAAAACTAGGTACAAAAACACGCGGTGTTCCTGCGCGTCACTCCAGTCTGTGTCGGGGGAAGAGATGTACGAAGCTCGGAAACGTAGCCTAGATTAATTGGTGCGAAACGCATATTCGGCTTAAAAAATACAACAAGTGGAAGGGGATATATATGCCTCAATGTTCAGGCTTCCCGCTGAGGCTGCTAAAGAACTCGGTGTATGCGTGTTCGATGTCAAAGAGGAGCTAGGGACGAACGTCGCGTGTCAGAGAAGGAAATGGAGGGGTGAGGAGTACCTGTCTAGACTGGTCCTCGGTGATTTCTTCAGAGGCTTTCATCCCATTGAGCGTGATAAGCCTAATGTAAAGAGCGGACCGAGTCAACGCAAACGGTGTGGAAGAGACGGGTTGGGAGAAAATCACCATCCGACCATTTTACTCCTTCCTTCCCAATCTTTGCTTCCTTTGAAACGGGCGTAACCCGTGAGGAGGTCCTGTAAGAGCGGGTGTAGCTGATCTTTGGCTCGCATGCGGAGTTTCAGGGCGTCCATGAACGTGATGAAGCTCTGGGTCGTTTCTGCGACCCATTTGGCGGTTTCTGGCCCAGCCTCGCTGGAGTGCTCGACGGTGGCAGGAACGCCGACTCTGATGCGTTGCAAGGCAGCAGGGTGGTCCATCTTTCAAAGAAAAAACTCAACAGGGGGTGGAAATGAAGGGGTGTGATGACGGACGTGGTACTGTCTCATAAAGTGGTCTATGGACTGGACCTCGTCTCCGACGAGCTTGAGCATGGTTTTATACTGGGACAAGAGGCGTGTGCATGCTGGAGAATATCTTTTGGATGAATCATCGGATGGATGAAGAGGAAGATGAAGAGAAGGGGATACTCTGTGGCGGTTATGGAGTCACGGACGTAGGCGCGCTCGAGGTAGTCAAGGGCGAGGATGATGCCGAAGAGGGTTGCGAGAAGGTTGTATTTCTCGCGTTCAGTGTTTGTGGTGTGCAGACGGACTTCTTCGTCGAGGGAGATGGAAGTCATGGTCGTACTTGTGCTACTGCTAGTCTACTAACTCATATTTACGAGGGAGCCTGAACTCGCTCCTGCTCTGCATCAGCTTTTGCACTCTTCATCTACACAGAAAAACTCGACAAACCTCGTTCTTTGCGCTGATTCTCCACACAAGAGCCGTCGCCGCCACGATACCCGTAAACGCAATCGCCGTGTTCGACACCCAATTGCGTGGCCGAGTCCACCATCCACCAGAAGGCGACCAAACGTACGTCGGGTACGGATACCTTGCGCCTCCGCCCTGCAGCCGTCGTCGTCAATTCCACTCGACTTGAGTCCAATGCGAGCTCACCATTGATTGTCACAGTTCAAAAGTCGGTATTCGTACCCCTAACCCTACCTCCCACTCATGCTCAAATCCTATCCAGCACTCGCCAAGACCGCTGGCCTCGTCGGCGGCGTCTATCTCGCACACAAGTACGTCAGAGACAGGCTGGACGACCTCAAGAGCAAACTCGACACAGAAAATGTCGCTCGTCAAGTGTACGTTTTGTCCCCCCTTCATTGTCCCGAGTAGTCGCCTGACTTCTTCAGGCTCAAAAAACGCTTCCAATCGACTCAAGAGGACGTATCGTACACCGTCCTTGCTCTCCTCCCCACCCTGGCCGACCAAATCATGCACGGCATGGACGTCGAATCCCTCACCCACCAACTGCAGAACATCTCCAAACCGCGTCCACAACAACAACAACAACAACCTCGGCAGCCCAGCGCGCGCTCGACCAGTCTCCCATCCAGCGTGGTCAACCTCAACTTGGCAGATGGCACGTCTGAGGCGGGGTCCACCGCGTCCACCGCTGATGCCCTCTCGGGCCTGAGCAGCTGGGTTGTCGAGTCGGCCGCGTCCGAGGCGCATCAGAATTTATCAGAATCGGTCATCACGGCCGAGACCAGCAGCAGTGCAGGTGGCGGGAACGACACGCGGCTCGTAAGTTCCCCAAGCTGGGGTCATATATATATATACATAAACCTAAATGTAACAAACCCGGTTCCAGTCCGATAGTGTCATTTCTGTCGCTTCGGACTCTTCCACCTCCTCGTCTTCACGTACAAAAGCAGAACTTTGGGCAGAAGTCAAAATCCTCAGTACGTTCTTACCCCTTCTTACCTCTCTCTACCCTTTTTACTCTTTTACTCTTTTACACTTACCCATGACACGACACGCCCGCAGCGTTTACGAGGACACTCACCACTCTGTACTCCATCACCCTCCTCTGCCTCTTGACGACCGTCCAGCTCACGATCCTCGCCCGCTCCAAATACGTCGCCTCCGTGCTCGAACACGAGCGCGAGGAGCGCGTGCGGGACCAGTTGGAGGAGTACGAGTCCCAGATGTCGCTCCCGAACATTTTGCTGGAGACTTCGACAAAGATGGTGAGGGACGTGATGGCGGGATACGTGCCGCAGTTGCCAGAGTTGAATAAGTTTGGGTTGGATGTTGCCGTTGTTGGCGCAGTGGTGGATGTGGAGAAGGGGGGAGAGGGCGTAGAGGGTGTGGTGACTGAGGAGGTGGAGAGAAAGTTTTTGACCCTTAGTTGGTGGATATTGCATGTCGGATGGAAGGATATCGGGGAGAGGGTCAGGAGGGGTGTCGAGGAGGTGTTTGAAGGGTACGTGCTCTCTCTCTCTCTCTCTCTCTCTCTCTCTCTTGGACGGCGGTGATTCTGATACCTGTGGCTCCAGTGTCTCGCTCAAGTCCAAGCTTGCTGCGATCGATTTGCACCGCCTGGTTAGGGACGTGAGGAGACGCGTCGAGCACGAGATTACGTTTGAAGGACGCGAACGACGGGTCAAGTCAGTTTCTCTCTCTCTCTTTCTCTCTCTCTCTCTTTCTCTCTCTCGTACTAATGACGAGTTTTTTTCAAGCTTTTTATCAACACTACTCCCACCTACGCCTGAAATGATACAACATGTGTTGACACAAGGAGGGTTTCTCTCCGATTCTGGTCCCTCCCTGCCGCCACCACTGCCGCCACCACCGCCGTCACTACGCATCTACGGTAGCGCGTCCCAAGAGGGACACGAGACGCAAACGCAAGAAACGCAAGAAACGCAAGAAACACACGAGACGCCAGAGACGCAGGAGACGCTTTCGTTCTCGGAGCTGTCGCACGAGTTTGACGCCTCGCCCGCGACGGGTCTGTCGGGTCTGTTCAACCACCCGGGGAATCCGCACAACGTGGTGTCGTTGGGCGACCCGAATTTGGGCGTGCGGGTGCACCAGCGGCATCACCCACCACCACCACCACCACACCAACAACAACAACAACCACCTCAACCTCAACAAGCGGGCGGACGAGGACAGGAACGGGAACTGGAACGGGAACGGGAACGGGAACGGGAACGGGATACGGATGTAGGCGTGGATTGTTATGCTTCTGTTTCGCATCTAGAGCCCACTCCTCAGTGGCGGGGGGGTCGTCGACCTCGGCCGACGCTGCGACACGTGCACGACCCGCCTTTTTGTGCGCTGGTAGAGGAGACGCGGGCGATGGTGTGTTCTCGGGATTTTGAGCATGTGTTGGAGGCGTGTTTGGAGTGCGCGACGGGGGTGATGGTGGAGGGGCTTGAGAGGGGGGTGTTTGGGGGGGGTGGTGAGAGTGGTGGTGGTGGTGGTGGTGGGCAGGGAGAGGAGGGGAGGATCCGGTTGGCGAGTTTGTTGCCTGGGTTGGCGAGGTGGAGTCGGGAGGCGTTGCGTGGGTTGCCGAATGAGGTGGTTGAGGTATGTATCTCTCTCTCTCTCTGGTGTTGATGTTGTTTTTCGTTGTTAACGCGAGACGTTTTTAGAACGTGTTGGTGATGAGGGAGGTGTCGTGTTTGTCTGCGATTGGGTTTGCCAAGTTTGAGGAGCGGTTTCCGGTGTAGCGAAAGGACCGCAGGAAGCTGGTATAGTCTAACTAACTGATTTATTTAATCACAAAAGACAAAAGTCGGGGCGCGGCGGCTGACAGAGTTTTAGCCTTTTATTTGTGACTCTCCACCGACAAACAACGCCGTTCCGCTCTCTCTCTCTTCTCCCCTCCTCCACCACCTCCCCTTCTCTTCCCTTCCTCCTCATCTTCTCTATGCCTCCAACACAGGCATCAACGTACAAGCACACGAGGCACTCCTCGGGCAGTTTCAAGCGCACGCGACGCAAGTTGTCAAGTTAGGGGCTATCGCTTGTCAACCGCCAACCGCCGACGCGCCAAGCAAGTCAAAAGTTCCATCAAGAACGCGCACGCACAACGTTGACAAAGTATCCATGGCCTGAATGACTTGAAGCCGGGCTGGTGAGATGTGAGGTGTGCCTCAAGCGTGAACGTTTGAACCGTCCACTGAACGCGTGAGAAACGGCCTGGACGGGGATTGACTCAAGTACGGGTATGTCACTGAGATGGGGTTTTCCTGCCCAAAACAGATGCTCATGTGCGAGTTGTTGTTAGATTGAGCGTGAGCGAGCATCTCTAAGACGTGCGAGCAGACAGACCGTCTGATGCCAAACCGACAACTATCGGCTTGCTTGTGTGAGGGTGAGATTTTTTCAGATGAGCGTCACAAGTGTGAATCGTGCTGAACGTGCCGTGCGGCCGCCCGTGCCTCCGTGAACTTGTGAACCTGTCGAAGCACTGATGAGATTGAGTTGAGAATGGTATGTGATTGCTCTTGCCGCGAATGGATGCTCATAACAATTTTTAGAGTGACGTGTGAGTTGAGCTTGCGTGATACGAGCGAATGAGCCAATGAAGTCTGAAGACATTCACGATCAAGTTCTGTGCCAAAGAAATCTCTTGTTTTGAAACGCCTCCGTCATCATATAATTCGGCATAGGCGTTGAAGAAATGACTCGTCCTTGAATGTCCTCCCCCCAAGAAACAACTGGCCGAGCGTGAAACATCCCTCTCAAGGCTGCCGTCCATGGTTTTCAACGGGTTGATTTTTTTAAGCTTGAGCGCCGCCCAGTCCAGTCTGAGTGCTTTTTTGTGACCGTGTAATGGAGAGTAACGTAGTTGTGGAAATTAATTTCTTTTCTAGGTCCCCGGGGAAGGTGAGAGTGGCTCGCTACTCTTTCCTCGTGCTCCCTTGTCGTGGGCCCTGGGCTTAAGACAGTTCATCTTTTGATGGGCTAGTCGACCAAAGCACGTTTAAAAATTCATGCAAAGTTCTTGATGGGATCATGGACAGTTGACTGATCGTGGCACATCTTGCTGAGAAAACTGGCGGACGACGATCTCACCGATGATTTCCACGTACGTGAACAGTTGTGATCTCTGAGACTTACTGTCAGAAGTGAATTCCCTCTCGCTCTTCTCACGCTCGAGCCGCGCTTCCGTTGCAACATCCGCTTCAGTCATCGCCTCTTCCAAACCTTTCCTCATATCATATCTTTTGGTCTCCCAACGCGCCAATTCTTGCTGCGTTTTAGCTCGTATGTCATGCCTAAGTTATTTCACAATTATCTCCTCCGAGTCCATTTCTCCACGATGTACGCTGGGAGGGCGAGAAGCAATTCACCTCAACGGTCGTTGCAAGATCCTCGCATATTCCACCACACCTGGACATTCTTCTTACGTCAACAATTCATGCAAACCTCGCCGCTACGTTCCAGTTGACATTGAGGCTGCAAAAGAGTACGATATTGAACCTTGAGTGACAGCAGTGGACTTTGATAATCATATTGGTGAGCTCACTTGATGTGCACATGCTTTTGGGATGGAACATGAGCAATGCAGTGCAGATAAGTGATTGACATTATGGCAGAGTGCTCTCTCCTGCGCCAAGGCATTAGATGTGTCGTGTTTATTTTCTCGGAATCGTAGAACGTATACTTCGCTCATCGACTGATTTTTGGGCAACTCAACGCGTTCGCAGGCGAAAAAAAATAAAATAGAAAGATGTGCGGAGCCAGATTACTCGGGGACCCAGTTGTTCAGAAACAGCGCGCTGATTAATTCCTCGAATATCCTTAGATTAGCATGCACTGCAAGTCTGCAACTTCTGGTGAGTCGTGATGTCTCTATAACTACGCCCATTCATTACGCAATAACATTCGCCTAGCCTTTGGCCTGCAGTATCTAGACATTGGCCTTTTTCGCTAGGAGGAAACCGTTCCCGGCCCGTGGTTCGACTAGTGAGGCATGATCGAGTACGGACGAGTGTGCCGGCCTGTTCAGTATGTAGGCACGATACATATATCCCACCCCTCATTCTCGACCGCTAAGCGTCCTGATAACTGACACATTGTTCTACATCGACAACAGTGGGTTATATACGGTATTGCCTGGTGGACTACAATAGCTCAAGGTGTACGTGGCCTGGAGGAGGCCGGGGTGGAAGGAGGCCGGGGTGGAGGGTTCCCGTTGGCTGGATGCTGGTTATGTGGAGAGTGCTGGTTATGTGGAGGGTGCCCGCCTTGAGGAGAATAGGCTGGAGGGTCATAGGAGGGCGGATTAGCCAGGAGTGCGATTCCTAGCTGTGGTTGCTCCTGAGTCGCATCGAATATCAAATAGAAATACCGCATGAACCTAAAACCCGGTGCGTTGATCAGATACTTGCACTAGTTCTCAACAGAAAAAAACATTATTACTTAGAGCCCAATCTCCAGGCGTCCTTATCACCACCCTTGAAGAGCCCGTAGCACATCCCTTTCATGTCCGGATGATCTATCTCTCCCAAATTGAACCTTGTACTCTAGTAAACACCATACATAATAGAATGAATGGAATGACTTACATATCTTGACTGATGGTCCATGGTCGCCCGCCATTCCATTTCAAGTAGAGATTCACCTCTTTCTGACATGGAAACGAATTCTCATACCCCTTAGCTATCTGCCTGTCATCCCCCTCCCGTAGCTTTTTATAAAGAAAGTTCACGTGCCCCGGTGGACCAAGAATGTGGAATGCTTTAATATCAAACACCGTCTCAAACTTTGCAAGTATCAACTCGTCCCCGTCGACACCAAGCACGGCTTGCCCGATCTTCCATCGCTGCTGATCAATGAGGAAAGGTGGCACAAGTTTGTGATACTCGATGCTGCCCTGGTAGTAACCTGGCTGGGGCTCACCCAAGTGGAGTTCGCTCCCGGCGAGGTACAGTGCAAACACGGGGTGGGAAAATTTCTTGCCCAAAACATTGGGAACAAAGGCCATCTCTTTGGCCGGGTTGTTGTATTGATTTGGAAAGTGGTGTATGAACGATAACCCCAGAAGACTGGTGGGTTGAGAATCAAAGGCAGGTAGACCTGACTTGGGCGCGCTTACCCCTCATGGTGGACCACATTGGCATTTACCAAACGCATCACCATCAGCCTATCCTGCAACCCTCCTACATTTATCTGGACCATATGACCGTCCCCTTTAAGAGGAAGAGGACCGGTTTCTGGAGTATCTGGAAGTTCCAATGGACAGTTGTGAATCTGAGGCTCCAGATCTGGTTTCGGGCGCAGACCCATTTTCTGGCGCATACCCTGTTTCGGGGGCGGAGCCTTCCATGAGTCGGACCAAACGTGTGAATTCACCCAAAAGCATGCCGAATCGGTGTCAAGTAAAACGTGAAGGTCCTTCCACGGAGACGGCCCGATCTTCATCGGGGCGACCCAGGAACTCCCTATGCGATGAAGCTTCACTATGACATGTTTGTGCACAGAATGGGGTGCGGGCGGTGGGACAGGTGTGGGCGGACGCTGGCAGAATGGCATCAAACAAACGGGGGCTCAAGGACATAAGGTACAACGTACTTTCCCGAAAAGTCGTCCGATCATGGGATTTCTAGCAACCAGCGCTGTCACCCTATTGTCAAATACAACGTCCGTCGAGTTGCTCCCTCTTTTGAGAAGGGTGGTATCATTCCAGTTCTGGGCCGCCGGACGTTGTAGATCGCCAACAGCCTGTAATAAGAGTGCAGGATGGAGGACTAGCGCTACGAAAAATGTTGTCAACATGATGGGTCTGGTAACTATCAACTTTTTGTCAAATAAGTATATGATTCGGTCAGATCAGTTCACCATGGTTATGATATGATATGGATCAAGTAGGCAGTGCACCAACTTGATATATCATTGATGTGTCCTAGTTCATGCACGCCTCTTGGACACTGGCCGAGTATAACCCGAGATCTCCACCATCACTGATAGGTCACAAGAGGGTAGGAGAGAGAAGTGGTCCAGTGGAGGGTACAGCGGGGATGGATGAGGGACAGATAGAAGCAGACAATGGGTAGATAAAGGTCGCGCTTGCCATTCGCCAATCCACCAATCAACGATACGTCTCAAGTTCTTCAAGACGCACAAAAAGTCTGAGTGACTGACAGCTTGAAGATGGCACGTGAGCTGTGAGGTGTCACCAAGCATGAAATGTGTGAACGGACTGAATCAATGTGATTACCTTCCAAACGACGATCGTGCTACAGCATTGTGATGAGAGACCAATTGGAGTGACGTAGTTGTGCAGACTTACGACTTTTCTTTTCCCAGGTTCCCGGGGATGGTGAGAACCCGGCGAGCACGCTGCCGAATGAGCTGAACCGTTCACGTGAATGTGCCAGATGCGAAAAATGCTTGCTTTGCGAATCTGGTGCTTCTTCGTCTAGATTTCTGGAATGAGGTGTTGACCAGGCGTGGGAGTGGCCGCGTCGAACGACACAAAGTCACTAGTCACGCTTGCCTTTGCTCATCAGACCAGCACGAACTGAAGTACTGAAGTGTAACACCTCTTCTGTCGGTTCTTGCTTCGTGGCATGCACGCCGGCAGCTGAATTCGGAACTTCTGCGCCTTACGTCACTTCCAATATGAACCCACCCTACAATGTCAACGCAATGGGGATATGACCTTACCTCCCAGACTCAAAGGCCAACTTCGCGCGTTTTCTTGCTGCTGGGTAGCAATCCAAAATCGTCCCAAAATTTCCAGTGGTACTGGCTCTTATCCCACGCTGTTCAAAATCCACTTTCGCCGCACTTCGATCAAATATGATTGAAAATGACGTGATGGCGGGTATCAAGGGTGGTACTTCAACAAGGGTCGACATCCAATAATTGAGGCTTTAGCACTAGCTTCTCCCCTCTTTACACGTCTCCCTTTGTTGGCCAGACGCGAACTTGCTCGGTCGCCATGCTCTTCCTCGCCCATCTCCTAGTGTTGGGAGCTCATGCCGCGCTGCCTGTATCGTGAGTCATTTATACCCACAAAGCCAAGCGAGAATGTGACCAGCTGATGCTACGACAGAGGGATCTCGTATCCCCCCATAACTGATCCTGCGCAATATGTCCTTCCGTTTATTGGGACGACAAACGGAGGGCACGTATTCCCTGGTAAGCATCCCTCCCCAGTTCACATCCTCTTCAAGCAAGTAGACACGACGTTGACACGATGTGCAAGGCGCGACTATCCCGCATGGAATGGTCAAGGTAGGAATGGACACCAACTCGCCTGAAAATGTGGGTGATTGTTGCTCTCTCCTTCAATGTCCTCTAACCACGTTCGCCGGTAAAGCAAGCCGGATATGATGGAAACCCTGCATACCAAGCAACCGGATTCTCTCAGCTGCATGATAGCGGTACAGGTGGTGTACGTCCGCGCCGTTAATTGTTGAGTCGTACGCTTACAGGACCTTTCGGGGCTTCAGGGCGCATCACTCTCCAACTTCAAAATATTTCCAATACTTCAATGCCCCTCATTCGAAGAATGCCGTACATCAATTAACACCAGGCCGGTCGGCAGAAATGTACTCGCAGATGGTTTGTCTTGTTTTCCCATGCCGCACAGCTTAGATCTGAATGCTTATAGGTTCACCGGACGATCATGCATCGCCGGGATACTTTTCGAGCAACTTGGTAGGCATAGCTCATGCAGAAACACACTCTGTCGTGACTCGTGTTACGAATAGACAAATGGGATTAGGGTAGAACTTACCTCGACGCGTCGAACGGCACTGCATCGCTATACGTTCCCTGCTGGGACTGTCCGCCCACGTATACTTGTCGATATGTTGAACGATGGCCAGATGAGTGGAACTGAACCATTCATGACGATTGACCCGAGTACGGGTCAAGTTGTAGGAGGAGCGTCGTTTGGCGCATCATTTGGGCCTGGTGAGTACGGTGTTTGGTCGTGACATTACCAATACTCAATCGAGTCGCGGCCAACAGGGAGATACAACGCCTACACCTGCGTCTCGTTCAAGGGCGACGGTTACAACATTGGCAAGCCAGCTGAATATGGTGTATATGTAGCCGACAATGCAGCGATGGGATTGACAAACATAATTCAGGTGTTTGCCGGTCAGTGCTATTGCCGTGGGATAGGCTGCTTCTGATGCGTTCGAAAAAAAGGTGCTAATCAGGAATCTGGCGCATTGCTGGGGTTCCACCCTGCCCCAGGAAAAAGGGAGACTCGAATTCTTGTCAGAGTTGGCATGTCGTTCATGACGAGTGAACAAGCGTGTGCAAATGCAGAAGCGGAAATACCAGACTTTGGCTTTGATCGTGTGCATAAGGCAAGTCGGGCCCAGTGGAATGATGTACTTGGGCGAGTTCAAGTGGGTACGACGGGAGTGTCTCGGGAGACGGTGCAGCTGTTCTATTCTTCGGTGAGTCGGATTCGGTTAACAAACTGATGGCATTTGGAGACTCACTTGCCGTAGCTTTACAGGACCCACATTTCTCCTGCCGATTGTTCGTGGACTGTTTTCAAGGAAGGATAGGATAACTGATGACACTTGCCCAGATACCGGAGAGAATCCAAAGTGGCGATCCAGCGAACCATATTTTGACTCGTTCTACTGTAATGTGAGAACCGCACCTGTCATTGTGCAAGCCGCTTTCTGACCGACGGGACTCGCAGTGGGATACGTATAGGACCTTATATCCATTGATGTCTCTTCACGATCCTGTTACATATTCGAGAATCGTACGCGGAATGATTGATATTCAAAAAAATGAGGGTATGTTTGACGATAGCATTTCGACTAGAGGCCACTACTTCTCTATAGGTTGGCTGCCTGAATGCCGGAGTTCACTGTCACAATTGTGGATTCAAGGAGGCACACGTACGTTTCCGTTACTGGTCCGAGATGATTGTCTGATGGTTTCATACCAGATGGTGATCCTATCCTTGCGGAATTCTTTGTCAAGTATGAAATGTAGCCATCGAGGGACATAGGTCATCTGATTGGTGTTGGCAGGTTCAGCAATCAGGCTGCAGCATTGAATGTTTCGGCAGATGATCTTTATAATGCCTTGCTTGCGGACGCGGAAAACCAATCTCCAGACTGGAACTTGCAAGGCAGGCAAGTTGATGTATGGAAGGATCTGGGTTCGTTGACTTTCTATGCAAGAGTCATCGCTCATCGTGATGCAGGTTATGTACCTAAGGATATGTTCGCTCCCGGAGGCGCCAACACAAGACAAGTTTCCCGCACCATCGAGGTACGTCAACTATTGGTGTTCAAGACTGATTATCAGGTTGAAACGTTGATCAAGTATGCCTTTGATGATTTCACTATTTCCCAAGTTGCGAAAACACTCGGAAAGCGGGACGATGCATCCAAGGTTACTCAGACCATGTCTTTTTTTTTCGTTCGATACTGATCCCAAGAACAGTATTTGCAGCGAGCTAGGAATTTCGAGAAGGTCTGGAACCCGGACATCTCGGTGCCCGGTTATCCTGACATCAAAGGCATGATGCAGGTGGGTATCCCAGATTGTTCCGCGGAACGTGCATGTATTCCTTACACGCCTGATAGCTTCGATATGCCAATGGCACATGGAGCTACACGGATCCGAGACACTGTAGTATTCATGACCCGAAGCAGTCATTCTGTTATTTGAATGCAATCAATAGGGACGGATTCTACGAAGGTGAGTTTCACATTAGTTTGCGACGAGCCCGAGTTTGAATATCTTAGGCTCGCCTCTTATCGTAAGTCCTAGATGCGTCATTTGTTCATGCTTTGATCAAGACGCGCTGCTCGGATCGGTAGTATTCGCAAGTGAGTCTTGTCGGGTGATGCCTATCTCTTCATTCTTAAACATATCTTAGTACGTTCCGCAAGATAACGCAAAATTGATTAAGTTACAAGGCGGTCCAGCCAAGTTCATCTCCAGGCTCGATTTTATCTTTGAACAGGTACTGCTGCGTTGCCTCTTTGCATGTTAATCGTTAAAATATTTAACGCAGGGCTACTTCGATGTCGGGGACGAACCGTCGCAACAAATGCCTTTCATGTATCACTATGCGAACCGACCGGGGCTCAGCACTCAGAGGTCGCGACAAGTGATTGCCCAGTACTACAACACAACAAGTGGCGGGATCCCAGGAAATGATGGTATGTATATCTACTTGATGCGCAATCCTTGACTCACCGTCTCGCCAGATGCGGGTACGTCTCTTCCACAGGACTCAAAACAAGATTTGAAGTTGGGCTTTTAGGTGCATTGGCTAGCTATCCAGTCTTCTTTCTGGCGGGATTGTATCCCCTTCCAGGAACGCGCCAATTCTTGTTATCATCACCATATTTCCCCC
The DNA here is from genome assembly GCA_032173475.1 of Amanita phalloides. Lineage (NCBI taxonomy): Eukaryota > Fungi > Basidiomycota > Agaricomycetes > Agaricales > Amanitaceae > Amanita > Amanita phalloides. Next base: position 273,831 of record JAENRT010000007.1, on the reverse strand, counting down.
AGATAGGGTTCTACAACCCACTGTACAATTCGACGACATTCATCAGAGCGGTAAACTTCCAGGGTAACCCGTCCACCGGAACTGGAGGACACGTTTTCGTTCAGGTATGTTTTGTGGAATGGATTTCTCGAGTATTCTTGATGGTGTCTGGCACAGAACGTGACTGTCAACGGAAGACCGTACAAGTCTAACTGCTATCTGGACTGGGACGTGTTCACGTCTGCCTCTTTTGTGGAACTAACGCTCACGGATGACATTAATGTCACATGTGGGGATGGGCCAGATGCTCTTCCTCCTTCAATTTCTACGGGAGGATATAGTTAATGTGAACAAGATCATACTCATCAGGCAGACTGACGAGATACCTTCCAGTGTCATAACTATGAGACAGTACCTTACATACGAAGTCTTCTGCCAATGCCGTGCTCATAGCTAGCTACAAGTTGAACTGCTACGAAATTCACTAGTGCTCGGTCAAGAGGGGTATGTAAATGTCGTTTCCTCGGAGATGAGACAGCTTTCAGCAATGCCTGGGCGGGGTAAGACGCAAGGGGCCAGTTGTGTTGCCACTGGCACCGGTCGCGGGTTCAGTACGTTCAATTTGCGTTTAAGGCACAAAGAGGTCGGGGGAGTTTCCCAGGTTTAAGCAAGCATTGTGATGCCGCAGAGACTTCGATCCTCCGATTTGCTGCAGCTTCTTCGTATGAATGTCTTTCGTCACATGTCTGAGAATGATACATTTACTAATCGTAACGCCGAACTAAAAACCGCCGAACTTCATCGTAGTGACTTGGATGATATCCTCAACACCTGACTGACCTTGCCGACAGAATCCCCGTCTCCAATCTTCTTCCTAATCTTCTCTTGCTTCACTCAGAACTTTCCTCAGCTTCGCTCTTTCGTCTCGTCCTCCCAACGCGCCATGGTCACGGGTCGAACTGCCTATGTCAATGAGCGCTTGACTCTATTAAGGTAAAATCAACTGGCCACATTTCGCAAAATCATCTGGTTGGTGATGGCAGGTTCAGCCATTAAGCTACAGCTATGAACGTTTCAGGAGATCATATCTACAACACCTGCTTGCCGACGCGGAGAACCAATCTCCTAATTGGAATTTGCAAGGATGGCAAGTTAATGTACGGCAGGCGCTGGACTCGTCGAGTCTCTCCACACATCTGCTTATCGAAATATTGGGTTATATACCTGACGACACGTTCTCTGTTGGAGGCGCCAACACAAGACAAGGAGTCTCTCGTCCCCTCGAGGTACGTCAACCCTTCGTGTTCAACTTGTAATTGTCTGATTGAGACAATGAATAAGTAAAAATCTACTTGCCCTTTGCCTTGCCAAGCGGTTTTCCTTCAAATCCAGGCCGCGCTTTTCTGGATTTTTTATCCTTTCTTCTCTCACTCCTCATCGCAATGTTATCTGCACGTTTCTTCTGCCGAGCCTCCATCGAGGCCGCCACCTGCTCCTTCCTCTCACCCCACACCTTCTTGCTCTTTGTCTTTTCCTTTTCCTTCCTCTTCGCAGCCTTTTTCAGGCGCGCCTCATTGTCGCGCACTTTGACACCGTCCATCTTTGCCTCCGCCTTGAGCCACTTTTCCTTTTCTTCCACTGCCTTGCGCTTCTCCTCAGGCATACCCGCCAGCTTCTCCTTGCGTGCAGACATCTGCTCGAGCGCCTGCCGTGGATTCGCCGTCGTCTTGAGATGTTGCCCCTTCTGTGGCGCCCCTGCTATATTCGAATAGCTCACATTCGTGTACTTGGCTTGCGGATCCTGTGGCTTGTCATGTACGTGGCCAGCATCCGGAACCAGCAATGGCACCTATATGCGTGAGTCCACTACAGTAAGATCGCAGTCCAAGAGAAACGGGATGACAAACTACCTTGAATTTGGTTCCCTTAATGACCTCCTTCCCCTTCCCCTTCTTCCCTTTCGCTTCTGCCTCCCTTCTAATCTTTTCCTTAGTTTCCTTTCTCCTTCGTTCACGCATGGCTGCCCTTTGTCTTCGTCGTTCCTCCAGTAGCTCATCCCTGTCCGCAGCCTCCCCTTTATTCCCTTTTTTTCCGAGCTCAGCTATTCGCGCGTGCAGCTTGTTCCGCAGCTCTTCAATGCCCCCAGGCTCAGGCATGGGCATAATAAAGTCTTCATCCTCACCACCGTTATCGTTGTCGTCCTGTCCATCCTCGCTCCCACCATCCTCCATATCCACATCTACATCCGTACCTTCCCCGTTCGCGGGATCGAGCTGCACGTCCCAGCTTAACACTGGCAAAACCCACATATCGGGCTAACCGCCAACTCACCTTCTCCCTCCGCGCCTTTTTAGACACTTCCTTGACAGCCTGTTTCGGTGCCCGCGTCTTTTGGCTATGTTTCAGGTATTTTGACGATACCTGGTTGCATATATGATATAAGTAGTATACTCCGTCCAGACGACCGACGAGCACGCACCTCGTCGTGGTGGTCATCTCTTTGGATGTAGAATTTTGCGGGTATAAGTTTGAGCAAGAACTCAAACGTGTTGTTGTGCTTTTCGAGAGAGCTGCGAAGGGTAGCGACTGGTGTGCACATATGGGGTTAGGGTCAGGATTCGTAATCACTTTCGCTTACTTGCTCAGGTGGCCACCACAGCTTTGGTGAATCAATAACCTTAGTACGTTCCGCAAGATAACGCAAATTGTTCGAGTTACAAGGTGGTCTGGACAAGTCCACCCCCAGGCTACCTTTGAACTATCCCCTTCCAGGAACGCGCCAATTCTTGATAAGGTTCTACAACCCACTCTACCATTCGACGACGCTCATCAGATCGGTAGACTTCTTGATGATGCATGATGTCTGGAACAGAACATGACTGTCAACGGACAGCCATACAAGCCTAGGACTGGGGCGTGTTCACGTTTGCCCTTTTTTCTGGAACTGGCGCTCACGGATTAATTAATGTCACATGTCGGGATGGGTCGGATGCTTTCCCTTCTTCAATCTCCATCTGCTCATGCCAATCCTCTTGTGCTTCCCTCGGGCCTTTCTTCACCTCTGCTCTTTCGCCTTGTCATCCAAAAGCGCCAACCCCTGCTGCCGCAACCTATCCTGCAACTCCCGGAGACTAGTACGCATCGCTTCACTAGCATGTCCTCATATTTATCCTCCATACCGTTTTGGGCCCTTTGTACAGGCATTTTTGGCATTTTCCCGCTTCGACGTATGGTCTTTCCACTCGGCTGGTGAATTGAAGGTTTTCGAGTAGTCGATACAAAGAGAAGCCCGAAAAGATGAATCTGGCTTGACATGGCGTGTCGCGTCATGGAGACAAACGCCACTCATACATGTTCTTATGCACGTTCAAAGGACATATCTGAAATCGGGGGACCTGTCACCTAGCCTCCTAACTTCCTCAGGAGACAACTCCTCCCCTCGTTCCAATGCTTCTTGCATCATCTTTTCCCGTCTTTTATTGATAGTGATATACGAAATGACGGCAATCGGGACGCATAGCAGCCCTATGGCCACGAACATCATTTCCAGGCCATCTATAAAACGCGCCGTAAGTAGGGTAGATAGTGACCCAGCGCGTTAACGCACGTCCCAGTATATAACGTGGAGCATCCCGAGGACGATATATGTTGCACGCTATAGCACCACTAAAGTTACCAATTCCAATTTGAAGAGCCATACCGATACCACGCTTATATTGGCCAGATAAGTTATTGCTCAGCCTGAAGAAGAAGATCACTATGATTGCGACGATAGTGTTACCGGTATGGCGTACCATGCCACAACGCCCGGGAATGATGCGTAAGACCCTACAACCAGCCAAAATGTCCCAAAGTATTTCACACCACTGGGGACGTTTGATAAGTTGATCGCGTAACCGATCACCAGACATAAGAGGCCCATGTAAATGAAGGGCGAACGCATCTTCAGCTTATCAGAATAGTATGCCCAAATATAAAGTACGATGGCTGGAATGGTGTTATCAACGATCTTCAGGACTATCAGGGTTACGCTCACTGGCAGTGACATAAGGCGGAACTGTGAGCAACTCGCTGACTGCAGTCGAATGACCAAAGCTAGAAAAAGGTGTCAGACTTTTCGGTAATGTTATATCAGAACGTCGTACTCATGAATGATAGATCTCGATTATGACGACGTCAGCGGACGGCCATATGTACACTCTGCATTGAATTGATACGTACGGGAGGAAAAACGTGATTCCGTATACTGTATATGTCAATCAACCTTGACAACAGTTATTAATTGAATAGATACTCACGCGGAGCGATAGTCGACATGTAGATCAGAATATGCAACCAGACCTACATATGCGCAGTTTAGCAAAGGTACGCGACCATGACTGAGTAAGCACCTGCCAATCCAGAAGAGCGGCCCAAAAATGCCTCATCTCAAAATTCTCCTCTTCTCCGACACTAGAGTTGTCATATTCTTTCAAATGTCAGCATCAATTTGACAAAGATGATAATAAGAACGGGCTTACTCTTCTTATGAACGACAAATGCACGTTCCTCGGGTGTAAGGAACTGCGCTGTGGCTGGAAAATCTACCAAGACTGCCATCCGATTTAGTGCGAGCCCCACGACGGAGCTGGTCCATAATTCTTACTGAAGAACGCGATGAAGCCAACAATGACCGTCGCCAATCCTTCAATAATCTTTTCCAACGTTAGTATCCTCTGATATTCCATATCCTGGACGAACTGACGAATATCCATGACCATCCCAAGAAACCTCTTGTACCGGACATGAAGCTTATGCCATAGGCGAGCACTCCCGAGAAGGCGCCTGCCAACGTAGCAGCACCAAAAAAGAGAGCGATTCGCGTTTGCAATTGAAGTCGTGGATACCACAATGATAAACTTGAAAGAAACTATTAGATAAATATCGCGACAATTAAATATTATGCGCACTAGTACGTAACACCCGGGAACAGTCCTGCTTCTGCCACCCCGAGCGCAACACGAACGCCAACGAGTTGAGGATAGCTGCGTTATTGTCAGACGACGTCCCGCCAGACATGATAAAGGTTTTATACGTTTTGACTAGGCCCATAAGGGTCCTACCAGCCGTTCAGGAACTGTGCAAACGTTGTTTCGAAAAGCAGGACGAACATGATGATTCCCCATGCCATCTTCCAGACGTAACTACAAAAAAGACGATGGAGTAAGCTTAATATGACACACCGTTATCCCAGGGAGCCATCTGAGAAAGAAAGTGAGACTATGACAAGGAAGAAATGTGATCAGCGTACTTGGAAGGTCGGAACTTCTTAAGAACAAGGCTGTAGGACTTGTGAATTTGATAATTAAACATGTTCTTCCGTCTTACTTTGCAGGGCATTCAAAGATGCAGTATGGCTATTTCCAACACGTCAGGTGTAGATCCCAACTTGTTGCCATCTGACATGTACGTACAATGAAATACATCGTCTGGTCGTGAAAAATTAGCCCGCAGTCGTCCATACTCTCAGCTATCACGTACCAACGCGATATTGTATCTGTTGCCGATTAAATCAAGCTGTGTCGACAAGCCCTCTATCTTCGCATTTCCTGTCATCGCTCAGTTCAGCCGCAGCGAAAGGAGGAACAAATAAGAAAACGCACCGATATTTCCTACGACGATCAGCCGCATCAATCAAGCTCGTCAATTGGAACGCATATAAGTATATAATGTGCACCTCTGTCCATGAATGACAACAAATACATTAGCGATAAGATAGGCATCAGTCGTATATCAATCTTCCGCCATAATTTTCGTTCTTGCTCTGGGCTCAAGACGGGGGGAAGCGGCAAAGCCAACTCCCCTCCGAAATTGATGGCAGATTTGTCTGAATCCGACACAATCTCCAATTCCTTTTCGATGGACATTGCAAGCATTGGGAGAGAGACAAAGAAGTCGGCCTGCCGTACGCTGACATAAATACTTTGTGATCAGGCGAACACTTGGAATGTATTTTTGCTCTTGTGCCTGAACCTTGCGTACAAACAGGGGTTGTAAGTATATTGGGACGAGCAGGATGTGTGAGAGTGGGGCTAGTGACAATTCCCATCACGAAGTCAGAAGTCTGCTGATGTCCAACACGCCATATAAATGGCACGAGCAATTGCGCACTCATGTGATATACCCCCTGAGGCCTGAATATTGAATGGCCAAGCGAAATCGTTGCACTTGTCGCGAGAGAGTATAACTTTGAGCATGGGCGAAGCGGCACTTGCGACGACCATTGTTTGCATGTGTTAATACCGGCAAACACCGGAGCGTCGGATTGGCCACATGAAAAGGAAATTCGAAGTAGAATGGACGAACCCGTCAATCATGTGCACAACTTCCGCGACAACGTTGGACTTGACATCTGTCTCATGAGGAAAAGGCTCATCTAAGGTTCAGCGGGGCGGAAACGGCCCGACGGACCGGTTAGGATCAGCCTTATTTCAAGCGAAATGCTTGCCAGAGCGGAGAGCATGTCTCAACAACTTCAGCCGCCCACCCATTCTCTCCATCCCTCTATCATTTCAAAGCTCGATCCCGAATACGTCGAGTTTCATAAGGCGCATCTTCAGCATATACCACTATATCACACCTTGCCATGGGACCCAGCATTTCGTAATCGTGTAGCCGTACCAGGCAGCACCCCGCCGCTTGAGGTAGGCAAGGTTCAAGACTTTGACCTCAGCCATACCAATTTCCGAACATACACGCCCCCAGCGGAGGCACCCGCGGACGGTTGGCCTTTATTCATCTTCTTTCATGGAGGTAAGAACTGCAGAGCATCATTTTCGTCCATCGAAGTAATCGGAATCTCCGATCTTGGTTAGGCGGATGGACTTTTGGCAGAATTGATACCGAGTCATCGTTCGCGACACAAATGTGCATCAGTACGTTCTTTGATATCCCATCTTTCGGGTCACTGGACTATGGACAATATAGACGCCAACTGTGTTGTTATGTCAGTAAATTATCGGTTAGCACCTGAGCATGCGTATCCTGCCGCTGTTGAGGATGCGATTGAATCCTTGCAATGGGTTGTCCATAATGGCCAGGAGAAGCTAAACATCGATCTTTCCCGCATCGCCGTGGGTGGATCATCGAGGTAAACGCCTGTTTTTTCAAGAGTGCAGATTGATTGCTGACCGTGAGTGGGATCAACTTAGTGGAGGTAACCTCGCCGCCGTAGTCGCGCTGGAAGCCTCTTCTCTCTCACCGCCCCTTCCACATCCTCTCGTATTTCAGCTCCTCATCGTGCCCGTCACGGACAACACATCAACAGCTACGTCTCCATCCCCTCACGCTTCCTGGAAAACGAACGAGCATGCCCCCTGGCTTAGCCCAGAGCGCATGCTCTGGTTCAGGAACAATTACCTTCCTGACGCATCCAAGTGCTCTGAGTGGCTCGCTTCGCCTCTCCTTGCGCCAGATGAAGTAATCCAAGGTATGCCCAAGAAATGCTGGGTCGGTGTGACGGAGATGGATATCCTGAGAGATGAGGGTTTGGCGTTTGCATCAAGGTTGGAGAAAGCTGGTGTTAACGTGCAAGTCGAGGTTTACAAAGGCGCGCCTCATCCCATTATGGTGATGGACGCTGTTCTTAGGGTAGGAAAGAAGATGGTTAAAGAAGCAGGCGACGCATTGAGATCGGCATTTTACCAGTAGCAATGTTAGAAACCTCTTCCTTATCGATATTACACCTACACACAGCAATATTGAAGTTGAAGGTCGGGAGTCGGGAGTATCTCAGCGTCAATGTTCACCGAGTTCCAGCATGCTGCAGATCATATTCTACGTGTGATGGGGGATAGTAGTATGCCGTAAGTCGGCGTCGTTCCCCGAGTCGGAGGGTTTGGCAGGGTGGATAGAGCGTACGGGACGTGCAAAAGGCGGTACCTGGCAACCCTGTTTTCCATAATATTCTCTGTCTAAAGGCTCAGAATAACGAGAATCATGTGAAAAAGTAATTTAAGCTGGCAGCGGCACAAGTGTCTCTCTGATCAATCTACAGGTCCACAAAGCAACTCAGCCTTAATTTGTAACTCAGGTCTGGGAGCCCCGTTATTTTTGTATTCTGCACAGCACCAAAAAAGGGGATGCGTAATATATTCATCATGTTCTTCAATATGTTCAAAGGCAAAGTATTGGGGATTATATTTACTGAAAAACAGTTACACAGATTAACATGAGTTGTACACGACACTAGGTGGGTACTTACTCAGGGTGTCTGATGTACATGTGATACTGTTGTCCGTATCGCGCAAGGCCATCCTTCTGGAGCAGTTTCACCAGTTCCTTCGATAGGTTTTTCGGCGCAGGATCGCCCATTTTCTTCGTAACGATAAGGAAAGTCGTCGTGGATGCATCATCGTACCGCGCCCATGCGATGAGGTGTTTGACTATGTTGAGATTGTCAATCTCCTGGAGAACCGCTTTACGCATGTTTTCGACTTTCACGTGGACTCTCTTAATGACCGCTGTTTCGCCATTGAAAGGTTGCTTGAGTGCATATGTCCCAAGGGGTCTGTCTGACATTTTCTCTCCTCGGCCCTTTCTCCATGCTTGTTCAACAAGACCAGGAGTACTACACCCGTTCTAGATGCAACTAAGCACGAAAGCGTAACGGAGATGTTATCTACTTGCTGCTTGCTGCTCGTGATTTGGAGATGTATGCTAGACGCAAACTAAGCACGAAAACATAACGGACATGATATTTACTTACTGCTAGCTCGCGACTGGGAAAGGGGAAAGTGTCAACCAAGTGCTTGGATCCAAACGGTACACACAGAACTGTGATAGTAGGAAAAGCATACTGACATACTCAAATTATTATTGCGAGCCACGATGTTCATGGGTGAAGCGCGCAGCGTGGATACGAAGACGAAGAGGAGGGAAAACGCGAAAAGGCGCATGCTGCGGTAGAATTGAGGGCCAGCCTGATCCAGTTGAATGAGGAGCATCAGTTTTATATGTCCGCATCTCGGTCGTCAGGGAGTCACCTCCATCTACGCCGCATCATATCATTGATTCATTCCCACATGCGGGTGAGCCGTTTGCCATGACTTCCATTTAATCGGCACCGAAGAACGGCGCAGAAAATGAAGCTATTCAAGTACGTGGTCGAGAACGATTTGCGCAACGCCGCAATTTGACTTGGAAAGTTGACCGTTGACATGGACAGATGGAGAAAAGATCGGCAGTCTCGGCTGTTCGCAGCACATCTGAATGCCAAATCTCCTTCGGTGATTGAGACAAGCCCTCAACGCACATTGAAATGAGAACGGGCCTCACGGTCGGTCATGGGTGTCGCACCACCATGAAACGAGCCGAAGCACACGTTGAGTCGACGAGTCACCGGTCACCATGAGTGTGACATACAACGCTCATTAAAAATAATACCAGCACCATGGAAGAGATTCCAACTTTCCAAGCCCGTCAACAAGGCTTTATTGCCACACGTCGTTCTGTTTGATTTTGGGGGGCGAGGTTCTGCTGGGGGTGTCGTCTGTATCTTGTCAATTGTGTTAGTTACTTCATGCGGCCCATAGTCATTTTCTTACTGGCTCATATGGCGGCGGCATAGTGTGGGTGAGTCCCGAAGGGGCTCCGGCGAGCTGAGAACGGGGGCATGTCGAGCATCGTGGGAGGGCGGCAGGATATTGCATCATGTCCTCGGCGATGCGACTGCTCGACGATGCGATGTCCCGCATTCGCAACTGCCCAGTCGTGAATGCGCAAAGGGAGCGGAGGACGAGCTCGCGGGCTCGTCTTCTCAACTGGCGCGTGTATCCGGCATGGACGCGGTGCAGAAGCAAGGCGCGCTGACCGCATCCACGTGACTCTCACTGTCATACCTCACTCGCTTGACTTATCTCTCAGTTCCTTATTATACGTTCTGCGCTTGCAACTGCGTTGCTAAGTGACAGGGACGATAAGAGCGTTATGCGAGCCAGAAATCCCAGCAGGAATTAGGCAAGGAGAGGAGAGCAACCAGGGCGATTCTTTCATGATTCGCTGCGCGCTTGCAAATTTCTGCATGCCAAATTGGAAAAGGATTTATCGTGTAAAAGAGGAACCAACAAGTAACACAGATAAATTCTGTTCTACACGCTTCGTCCGACATTCTCCCACCACCTCCAGAAGAACAGGACGGTGGAAAAATGCATGTACGCTGAGAGATCATTCACTTTGAAAGTTGTTTTGAATAACGCAACATAATGGCCATCGCAAAGGGAGGAGCAGGAGGGTCGTGCACGAAGGTAAAGGATTTGGCATCGATATCCCTGTAGAAGAAGTTAGCAAACTATGAGCGTGACAAATAGACACGTACTTAGTGCCGAAGTCTAGGTGGAACCCGTTCTTCAAATTAAGAATGCCATCTTTCACATATTCCGGCCATTCTGACTTGGGAATACCGGACTTGGTCACAGGAACACCCAGATTTTCTATCTGGATATAGAAATAGTTTTTCTCCATGTACCAACCGCATAATAGATGAGCTTCTTGGAGATTGTCTAACTCGATGAATATTCGTCGCTCCCGAGCTTTTAGCTCGCTCCGTCCGTTGCTTAGATCATCCGAGTCAGGTTCTACTTTACTCAAGTCGACTCTCTTTATGATGGTTGGTATTTTGTCCTTGCCTACTAGAATCGGGCTGTGCGGGTCGACCACTGTGTCTGTCTTAGAATCCCACTCCGGAATCGAGGTTGAACTTTTGGCATGGAATAGTTCATACACCTTTCGGTTTGGCTAGAAACCGCAACAATAAAACAATAGAGTGCAGATGGTAAATTACTTACTTCGAACTTTAGTTTAATTCCGAAAGTCTCGGTACTCGCAGAGTTACTGCGGCTCTCGATGCGCACGGGTAACGCACATATAGTGGATGCGACTAGGAGAAGGAGAGGAAGCGCAAAAAAGTACATGGTGCGTGGATTGGATGAGGGCCAGCCTGGATTGAGGGAGGAACGTCGGCTTGTTTATTTATACAGATCCTGATATTTCGACTGATTTATGCGGACCCGGTCCATCATTAATTCATTATTCAGTCGAGTTGCAGAACACTGAGACATCAACCTGGCCTGATTCACACTGCTTTACCCCCGCCTTCGCATCAGTAACATAAGGCTCGCCTGTACTACTTGATTGATAGAGCGCTGGTGCATCAGTGAGTACTGATCCCTCACTCACACTGCTTCCATCTGTAGTACTTGCGATAGGTAAAACGGGAGATCGGGCCTAAGCTTAGCTCAGCCACGTAATGGGGATAGCGGCCCACTGGCGGTTAACACGTTTGACATCGTCCGTACTCGCCAAATTCTCCAGCATGTTTCAGGTCCTATTCTTGCTGCGCTTGATGGGGGATAGCAGTATGCCGCAAGTCGTAAATAGTTGGCGTAGTGCCAAACCTTCGGATCTTGAGAGATGAGCCCCAAGTTGAGAACGGCCGTCACGGTCGATCATACAACGAGCGTGACCTGAGTGACTGTGACATGCAACACGAAACTGGCTTGAAAAATGGCGACGCCCTCGCAGCCGGTCGCATTCACGACACAAACCGCATATCCACTCCCTACCCAAAAATTTCTGATACCAACAACATGGAAGAGATTCCAGCTTTCAAAGCTTGTCAACAAGGCTTTATCCTTGCCACACGTCGTTCCGTTTGATTTTTTGATTAGGGGCGAGATCTTGCGAACATCCTTAGGCGAGTGGTGTGCCGAACATGGAGTGGGAGAGGTGCGCATCTCACTTTTCATCCTGGGGGTCCGCTGTCGTTGACTTGAACCTGGAATAGGAAGAAACACTCGAGATTGAATATATTGAATCCGTTTTGCCGCCCCAGAGGCTGTCCGATTTTCCTCATGACGATTGGGTGTCGTCTGTCTCTTGTCAATTACGCGAGTGAGTGAGTTGTTCAAATCACTTTCGTCTCTTCATGCGGCCCATAGCCATTTTCTTACTGGCTCATATGACGGCGTCATCCGTACGTTCAATTACTCGCGGGCGCTCGTATCCTCTGTAAAACTTCACAATGCACCTATTACATCCTTGGCCATCCTACCGCCTCCGTCCGACGCCGATTCGTCGACTAACACCTTTGACCAAACTATTGCCACTGCATCCCACGATCTCACCGCGCTCCTCACTCGCCTCACATTCGATCCCCAGCCTCAACCAGACCCCGCGTCGGAAGAGCTACAAAAGGCCAAAAGCACCATTGTGACACCCCTGGCAGCACTTCACTTGCATACCGCTCCCCTCTCGTCGATCGCTGCGAATCAGCAGGGAACTCATCTTCTTACCGCTTCGTGGGATGGGCTTATTGCATTATGGGACACCCGCATTCCAAATGAGCACGAAGCGACAGATGTACGTTCTTCCACTTCCGGAGAACGATCCAAAAAGAAGAGAAAACTCGTAGACCTAGAAGAAGAAAGAAACGAAGAAGAGATGGATGGTATCGTTCAAAATGGCACATCTGCCGTGGACACGAGCAAGGTGAAAAGAAAAGCACCACTCACGGTCATGAAGTCTCATACGGCACGTGTCTCTCGAGCCGTGTTTGGGACTGAGAACCGCGGGTTGCCTGGGAAAGCTTACAGCTGCGGGTTCGACTCGACGGTGAGAATCTGGGACGTCGAAAGTGGGTTATGCGAGCATACCATCGTAAGTGAATTTCCTCCTTCGTGGGGCGTGTGTCCTGACTGACGCGCACACCCAAAGACGGCGTCTGAAAAACCATTCACATCACTTGCTTTGCCCGGTGCGAATCTCGCTTTGGCAATATCGACAGACCGGACGATGATGCTGTACGATCTCCGTATCCCCACCTCCGCTATGCCGGTTACGCTCCCGACGTCGTTCATGCACCCCACGACGCCATCGTGTATCGCGCTTCCGACCTATCCAGGATCCTCGACCTCTTCTAACATGGCCAACCAGGTGGTCACAGGCGCATATGACGGGATCGTGCGTGTGTGGGATCTGAGGAGCACTAAGAGCGCTGTCGCAAGCTTTGATGGGTTCGGCAGTGACAAGGATAAGGACAGTAAAAAGATATTGGGCGTGGATTGGAATACGGAAAGAGGTGTGGTTGGAGTTGGAGGTGAAGCTGGCTTTACGGTGTGGAGCTTCAAAGAAGATGTCCGAGGACAATAACATCAATTACAAATCATTGTTATTTTCTCCAGACAGGCTCGACCTACCATCTTCCTAGCTGATTTATGCTACAGTTGCGCCGTCAGGGGCTCATCCTCATAACCACGATAAAATCATGTAACTAGGTCATCGCCATCGCCACTCTTCCCACGATCCTCTCAACCCATGCCAAGATCAAGACGCTCAAGCGTGTTTGGCGTCCAGGCACTGTGATTATTGGGCACAGCTTTGTGTCATATCAGATACGGCGGTTGCCGCTGTGTCGGTAAGCGATCAGACGATAGGAGCGTATTGCGAGCCAGAGAGCAAAGCGGAAATTAAGCAAGGAGAAGTGGATGGGAAACAGGGCAACACATTAATGATTCGTTACGCGCTGCAAATTTCTGATTGGAAAAAGGATGTATCGTGTAAGACAGACCAGATTAACATCGTCCGACGACTTCCAGAAGAAAAGGACGGCAGAAATATGCATGTACGCTGGCTCGAGATCATTCATTCTATAGTTTTTGCATAACGCAACATCATGGGTATTGCGGAGGGAGGAGCATGAAACACCACGGCAAAGTATTTGTTATCGGTACTATGCCTGCAGAAGGAGTTGGCAAACCATGAGCGTCACGAATAGACACTTACTTTTCATCGAGACGTAATTTGAATTTTCGCTCGAAACCCTTTATGCCATTGTTCCGAGCTTCCGTCACCCACCCACTTGTTCCACTGCGAGACAAAGGACTACCCGGTTTGTGCATTTCGATGTAGATATAGATTCTGTCCAGGTCATTCCTTCTCTTTTCTACCACCTTCTGCGAACAGACAAACAGTTCAGCAGTTCGGAGATTATCTATCTCCTTCGCCACTTGCTCCTTCTGAGCCTCTCTCTTCTTTTCGTCGGTTAAACCATCCTCAGGCACTTGTACTTTGATCAAGTCGACTCTCTTTATGATGGTTGGTCCTCGATAGGGACGGCTAGGTTCGTACGGTATGACCACTTCGTCTGCCAGCTCAGACCATTCCTCAATGCGTCGTGATCTTCGGTGATGGAACCGATGATACAGCCATTCGCTCGGCTAGAAACCGCAACAATGGGATCGAAAAGAACGGTGGAATGCAGATAGTAAATTTCTTACATCGTAGGTCCGAGTCATGGGACTCGCAACGCTACCGCGGGTCTCGATGCGCGCAGGTGAAGCACATATAGTGGAAGCAACTAGGAGAAGGAGAGGAAACGTAAAAAAGTACATGACGCGTGGATTGTGTGAGGGCCAGCCTGGATTGAGGAAGGAACTTGAGCTTGATTTAAAAGTACTGGAAATAATGATGCTACTGAAACCGAGAAGGACATATGGGCAAAGCGGGTTGCCACTGATGGCAGTCTGTTGGAAACGGCAGCGTAGACGGCGTTACTCCGTGACCAAATGCCCTGGTGCAACGCCTTGACCTGCGAAGCTGGTGAAATCGGTTTGAATCCAGTAGCCGAAGTTGGCTCACGGCCTATCACATGCAGGTTGTGCCCACAGCGTCAGACGATGAGATACCGCTCAGCCACCCAAGGAGTTGGGTTCCTTCTTTCCTCCCACCAAGGTCCCTTTTCACCAGTCCACTTCACCTATCAGTGACCACCCTGTGGATAGTAGTTCTTTCAGCTAAGATTCCACTCACGCACGAACCCGTCATATGCGCCTGTGACCACCTAGTTGGCCATGTTAGAAGAGGTCGCGTCTCGCAAGCTTTGACGGGTTTGGCAGTGACAAGGATAAGGACTTAAAAAAAGATCTTGGGTGTGGATTGGAATTACGGAAAGATGTGTTGTCGGAGTCGGAGGCGGAGCTGGCTTTACGGTGTGGAGACGTACGAGGGCACTAACATCGACGATAACAAGATAACACAAATGGTTACAAGATCGTTAGAAACCATTCCCGACAGGCTCGACTTGCCGACTTCCTCGCTGATTTGTGCTACACTTATGTCGTCTCGAAATGTTCATGCAGGGGCTCATCCTCATTATCAAGCCAATCGTGAAAAAGGACCAATTTAAATAAACGGTTTACCCGGAAATAATCATGTAACTAGGTCATCGCCATTCTTCCCACATTCCTCTCAACACACGAAGGATTCAGGACGCTTGACAACGGCGTCCATGCTTGTATCATTCGGCGCTTGCCGCTTCGTCGCTAGGGGACCAGGGACGATAAGAGCAAAAGCGGATTTAGGCAAGAAGTGGGAACAGGCGACCTCAATGCGATTCTTGAGTGATTCGTTGCGCGCTGCAAATTTCTGTGTCCCAAATTTGTGTAAAACAAGAACTAATAAACACCACAGATAGATTCTGTTCCACACACTTCGTCCCATTACTTCCAGAAGATCAGGACGGCCGAAATATGCTGAGGGATCATTCACTTTCCCAGTTTTGCATAACGCCACATAATGGGCGTCGCAAAGGGAGGATCATGACACACGAAGGCAAAGTATTCGTCTTGGTTATGCCTGCAGATAAAGCTGGTAAACCACGAGCGTGACAAATAGACACGTACACGTACTTATCATCGAGATTTAGTTGGAATGTGTTCTTGAAATGGTCAATGCCATTTTTCCGAGCTTCCGTCTTCCAATCCCCCGTTAGTTCAGTCTCAGACGCAGGAACACCTGGTGCTTTTATCTCGATATACAAAATGGTTTTCCCCTCGTCATTCTCCTCTTCCCAACCGCGGAACAGACGAGCGGCTATGAGGTTCTTGCGCTCGTTATTCATTTGCTTCCTCTGAGCTTCTACCTTGCTCTGCCCATCGGTTAAACCATGCTCAGGCACTAGTACCATGCTCAAGTCGACTTTCTTTATGATGGTTGGTCCTCGCTTGCTTGGAATGAACGGTTTGACTACTTTGTCTGGATGAGACCACTCCTTAATCCATACTGATCTGCCGTCATGAAATCGTTGAGACAGTGATTCCCTCGGCTAGAAACCGCAACAATGATATCAAATAGAACAATGGAATGCAGATGGTAACTTTTCTCACTTTGGTCTCCATGAGACTCGCAAATATACCGCGGCTCTCGATGCGCACAGGTGAAGCACATATAGTGGATGCGACTACTAGGAGAAGGAGAGGAAACGTAAAAAAGTACATGATGCGTGGATTGGATGAGGGCCAGCCTGGATCGAGGGAAGAACTCGTCAGCTTGATTTATACGGAAACTTTCGACTGATTGATACGGACCTGCCGGTGGCCTCAGCCAGTTTGATGAGGCTCTGCCGCGTTGCCAACACAGGACTTGAGATTCCAATCAAAATTCAATGGAAAAGGAATTCATTGTAACTAATCAAAACCAAAGATAAACACACTTCGCCCGACCTCCCACTACTCCCAGAAGAACAGGATGGCAGAAATATGGATGTACGCCGAGAGCTCATTTGTTTTCCAAAAGTTTTGCGTCACGCAACATAAAGGGTAACGCAAAGTTCAGGTGGCCGAAGCCAAAGTATTTGTAATCTTTGCTATAACTGCGGAGATTAAGCAAACCACGAGCGTGACAAATAGACACTGACTCATCATGAAGGACTAGCTTGTAATGATTACGAAAATACTTTATGCCTTCGTCCCGAGCTTCGTCCAACTCCCCCTTCTTCTGTAGAAGGGACTTGGATGCAGGAACACCCGGTTGTATTATCCCGATATAGACATAGATTTTCTCTTCGCCATGCTCCGACTTTTCCTCAGCCATGTACCAATCCCCCAACAGGGTAGCAATTGTGAGATTCCTAATCTCGATGAAAATATGCTCCTTCTTAGCTTCTACTATCTGTTTGTTGGTCAAACCATGCACAGGTACCCGTAATTTTACTGTGCTCAAGTCGACTCTCTTTATGATGAGCCCTTCTGGGTAGTTATCGTCCGGGTTGACCATTTCGACCACATGGTCTGGACCGCACCACTCCTGAATCGTAACTGTTGGACTCTCATGATATTTACGCCACATTCTGATCCTTGGCTAGAAACAGCAATGAAAACAATGGAATACTGACGTAAATTTCTTACTTTCTTAATGTCGTAGGTCTCCATGATCGGTTTCCAGATGCTCTCATAGGGCTTGCGCACTCCCTTGCGCACAGGTGAAGCACATGTGGTGGATGCGACGAGGAGGAGGAGAGGAAACGCAAAAAAGTACATGATGCGTGGATTGGATGAGGGCCAGCCTGGATTGAGGGAGGAACGTCAGCTCGCTTTATACTGGAAATAATGATGCTGATACCATGGAAGTTTTCGACTGATTGATACGGACCTGCCTCAGCCATGACTGTATGGCCATTGATGCGATTCCGCCTCGGCCAGTTGCTATGGTCATTAATGTGGCTCCGCTGCTCTCCTTGCCTCGCAATACGCTCCTATCTTCCCTGGTCACATAAGTGACGAGCGCCAAGCGCCAACATCAGAACTCGTACTAGAAACAGTGCGCGGGGCCAGTCAAGGCTCACCTTCAAAGGACGGAGTCACGTCGTTAGGTTCAAAATGATCGCAAAAGCATGAAACCGGGAGTTTGCTGCTATGTAGTAGCATGGTGGTTACGGCCGTTACGGGCCATGTGCCTTTGGTAGATTTCAGGCCAAATCTTTCCACATGGTGATTGAAATCTCAATTGCAAGTCCTGCGTTGGCAACGCCAGAATGCTACAGGCAGGGCGATTGTTTAACGATGATTCATTGCGCGCTGTTCTGCATGTCAAATTGGAAAATATAATTAAGTAATAAACAGCACACTTCGCCCGACCACCTCCCACTACTTCCAGAAGAGCAGGAGGGCATAAACATACATGTACGCTCAGAGATTATTCGCTTTTCAAAAGTTCTGCGTAACGTAACATATAGGGTGTCGCAGAGGGATCACTGAGAGCAGGGTGAGGCCAGAAGCCAAAGTATTGGTTTTTGTTATGCCTGCAGAAGAAGTTGGGCAAACCATGAGCGTGACAAATAAAAACTTACTCAGGATCGACAGCTATTTGTTTTTCTCTTAATTTCTTTACGGCAATCTCCCGAAGTTCGTCCTTGCGTGCATCCGTTAGAGTGGACTCAAACGCAAGATCACCCGGTTTTGGTATCTGAATATAAACATAGACTTTCCCCTTGCCACTCTCCCTTTTTTCCAGCAGGTACCAACCGTATAACATATGGCAAGCAGAGAAAATCTTTAACTCGTTGAACACTTGCTTCATCTAAGCTTGTATCATAGTCTCTCCGTTCGCTAAATCATGCTTAGGCACTACTGTGCTCAAGTCGACTCTCTTTATGATGGTTGGCATTAGGCGCGTTTTGTCTGGATTAATCGGTTCGACCACTTTGTCTGGAACAGACCAGACCGCGATCTCTTTTGATTCCTTGTCACGGAATTGTTGATACACGTCTCGGTCTGGCTAGAAACCGCAACAATGAAATCAAATCAAATAATGGAATATAGATGGCAAATTTCTTACTTTGGTCTTAATTCCGTAGGTATTCATGAGTTCCTTGGTCCTCAGCGAGCCACCGCGGCTCACAGGTGAAGCGCAGATAGTGGACGCGACTAGGAGAAGGAGAGGAAACGAACAGTACATGATGCACGGGTTGGATGAGGGCCAGCCTGGATTAAAGGAGGAATGCCAGCTTGATTTATACTGGAAATAGTGATGCTGATACCATGGGAACTTTCGATTGATTGATGCGACCCGCCTCAGCCAGTTGGTATGGTCATTGATGTGGCTCCACATAACCAACACAGAACTTGCAATTGAGATTTCAATCTACCGATGGCATGTAGCCCGTAGCCATCCTAGTAAACCTGAAAAGATTCCCGGTTTCATGTTTTCATGAAATGCGGCCGTTTTGAACCTCTCGACGTCCGTCAGAACTCGAATGACCCTATTGTTTCTGAGACTTCCAAAGAAGCCGCCAGTGTGGTCCTGCCAGTGCCCATACTTTGAACAATTTCACTAAACATGACCTGGTTACCAGGTGTGGTGCTGTTGCCCCTAGAAATGTGATATTGAAAGGCCTGAAACCGCTACGCACATCAATCCGACAGAGTGCTAGATAGACTCTTGCGCCTGTAGTGATAACTAAACCCGTATGCAGCAGTAAACAAAAGGAAGTAACGAAGAAGCCGGAACTCGAGTGTACGTGTCGAAGTTGTGCTCGAAGGACAGCGGGATTTTGTTAATTTAGCGAGATGTTTAATTTTCAAGAAGAAATTCGAATTTAGATAGCACCGATGTGTAACTTACTAACAGGTATAAACAAGAGTAAATAAGACGAATCACCACAAACTGAATTTCGTAACCTCGGACTTGGCGATGATCAATATCTCAATGCTATGAATTGGCTCATATAATTTTATCCGTTCATTGTGCAGACCACCACAGTTTACAACAGCAAGGGTGGGTCATCAGAAACAAAGCCGGTGACTGCAAGCCATGTCGGGTCCATCAAGAAACCTGAAACCATTCGCCAACGTCGATCGCTCAGCGCTCAGCGCTCAGCCCTCGAGAATCACTTTTCAGGTTTTAACGCAGCGGAGGCAAAGTGGAGCATCGTGCACGAGATTATTGATAAGCGACAAGAATTGTATCGCCTTTATGTAGAATATAAACGAGATGTTGAGAAGTGCGCCATTTCCTCTTATGCATATGATACTTTTCTGACCTCCCTGATCCCAGGCGGCACTACGCTCGCCGAACCAAATCACTTCCCGAGTGCAGACTCCTGGTGTTTCTTCATTGCCCCAGAAGGTGAGCGATTCAGATTGCAATACTATTCTTTAGGTTAGGGATTGCGATGGCGGTATTTATCGAGTCAGCTTCCGTGAGTTATTGGAAAGCTAGAGAAGAAGAGGCGTTCGAGAAAAATGTGGGATGCGGCTGCTTCCTGTAGCACACGGCATGCCTTGGAGCGCAGATCAATCGGTCAGGGATGTTTATGTCTGCATTTTGTCCCTTGCGGATTGTTATCCGCGATTCTAGTACTGGAAGCTTGCTTGGGCGTATCCTTTCCATCCACCAGTGTGGATATAGCACAAAATGCACTGCTTCTTCAGGCCGGATCATCCATACGCAGAATAAAGAGAACACTTCCGGTGACCCCAATAGCAATCGAGGCTGCAAGTTTTGCCGAGATAGATCCACGTTCACGCGAAACCACACTTTCTGCATGCTCAATGGCAAGACTCAACTTGAACGATTTGTAGGGAATTAAGCAGCACCACAAAGGAATCCTGTTCTACACACTTTGTCCGATCTCCTCCCACTACTTCCAGATGAACAGGACGGCAGAAATATGTGTGTACGCTGAGGGATCATATACGTTGTGCGTAACGCCAAAAAATGGGAACCGCATAGCTATCATGTTTCACCACCTCCGGAACATCCGGGAAAGCAAAGTGTTCGTCTTTGTCATACCTGCGGAAGAAGTTGGCAAGCCATGATCGTGACAAATAGACACACATACTTAGGATCGAGACGCAGGTGCTTTTCCTTGCTATATTTCTCGATGCCGTTTTTCCGAAGACGGTCCCGCACTGCCTGCGGTATTTTATCAGACACAGGATTACCCATTTTTTTCATCGCGATATAGTAACAGAGTTTGCTCTCGCCACTCCGAGTGTGTTCTACCGTCGTGTACCAACCTTTTAAATGACCGACGATCTCGAGATTTTTAATCTCGATTAACACTTCCTTACGCTGAGCAATCAGCTTGAGTTCTGCCTCCGTACTCTTGACGTCCGTTAAACTTTTCGCATGCTCAACTAAACTTTGCACATGCTCAGAGACTTCCACTGTGCTCAAGTCGACTTTCTTCACGATGATGGTGTGCGGTTCATCGTTGTGATAGCGCGGTTGGATTACTGTGTCTGACACTGGATGGGACCACCCTTGAATATGTATTGGTGCGCCATAAAATTGATCATAGACCCATTTCTCTGGCTAGGAACCGCAACAATAGAATCAAATAGAACAGTGGAATATGGTAAATTCCTTACTTTTGTATCAATTTCGGGGGGCTTCTTTACTTGTTTTCCGATACTGTTACCGCGGCTCTCGATGCGCACAGGTGAAGCATATATGGTAGATGCGACGAGGAGGAGAGGAAACGCAAAAAAGTACATGATGCGTGGATTGGGATGAGGACCAGCCTTGAATTGAGAGGAGCAACGTCAGATTGATTTATACTGGAACTAACAACGTTGATACCATGGAAACTTTTGATTGATGCGGACCCGCCTCAGCCAGTTGGCATGGTTATGTCTCGATACCTCCGTCCTCGTGTTCGACTGAATAAAGGGCGTAAGTGGAGCCAGTGTATGTGCCATACTATCTGCTCGTTATCATATGCAATGGCTCAGATGGCACGTTCGACTGATTTTCCGCAAGGCCTGCGAGGTATCAGGATCAGATTTTGTTCAGGTGATGGTGCGGCATTCAGTGATCAGGGATGATAGGAGCATGTCGCCTGCCGGTGGCAAAACGTAAAGGAGAAGTTAGGCAACGAAAAGCGTAAGGACGTTGCAGGCAGGGCCTTCAAAAAGCGAATTCTGCACGGATTCATCGCAAAATTTCTAAATTGGAAGAAGACTATTAAGCACCACGGAGAAATTATGTTCTGCACAATTGGTTCCCCACTACCTCAAGCTGAACAGGACGGTAGGAATATGCATGTACGATGAAGGATCATACAGGTCGTGCGTAACGCCAAAAGATGGGATGCGCATAGCTATCATGCTTGATAACCTCCGGGAAAGCAAAGTGTTGATTTTTGTCATGCCTGCAGAAGAATTTGGCAAACCATGAGGCGCGACGATGAGACACTTACTCATGATCGAGAAGTACCCCGTACGTTTTCTCATATTCCTTGATGCCAGCTTCCCGAAGATCGTCCAGCTGTTTCTTCGTTAGGTTGCTAAGCATAGGGATACCCATTTTTCTCATCAAGATGTAGGCATAGGGTTTGCGCTCGCCGGTCGCCGACGTTTCTAACACTATTTGCCAATCCACTAATTGCTTGGCCATGTCGAGAATCGCAACCTCGGCTAAAATTTGTGCACGTTCTACTCTGACCATGTCGACTTTCTTGACGATGACTGAGCCTCCATTGTGTAAAATGAGTGGTTGGAACACTATGTCTGGACTAGACCACTCCGGAATCATTACTTTTTCGCTATGCCAATAATCATGCGCCAGATTGTGACCGCCACGATTCTAGAAAGCGTGAAGTGATATCAAATAGGACTATCGAAAGCAGATAGAAAATCTCTCACTTGGGGAACCAATGCATTACCGCGACTCTCGATGCGCACAGGTAAGGCACATACAGTAGATGCGACGAGGAGGATAGGAAACGCAAAAAAGTGCATAGATTGTCTGAGGGCCAGCCTGAATTGAGGAAGGAACGTCAAATTGATTTATACTAGAAGGAATGATGTTATACCATGGAAACAAGCTTGAAACAAGCCATTTTTCGCTTGACGTGAGACAACTATGTAACCAGCAACAAACATCATTTCGCTCGACTTCCTCGGCGATTCTTCCCGGCTCGAACAAGCGCATATACTCTCAGGAATACATCCAACCGCTCAAGGGCTCTTTTCGCCCCTCCCGAATAAGAGCTATGTAAGTTTGACATTCGCGTCGAGATTGAAAAAATGACAATCCCATTATATCTCGTCAAACTGAGCGAAAAGCGGAGGAGACACCTATTCTAATGACATCTAATGAAAGCATCTACTTGTCGATGGTCACCCTCGCCTATTACGTTTATCCTTATACTTTTCCTAGAAATTGCCAGTGAGAGAATGGAACGAACACGAAGAACGGTCACCCGATGCCATATTCTCGGGTTGAGCTATGAAGATCGATAATCAATGTACATGTCCATTGTGGGATCCAGTTAGCCATGCCGAGACAGTGTTGCTACGATGCTCGACGTGGACAAGTGAAGCACATGTAGCGGACGCGAAGAGGAGGCCGAGGAGGAGAGGAAGCACAGGAATGTCAGGAATGTACATAGGCGCGCTATTATCAATCTCAACTCACGAAATCTCAAATTTCAAAGTCCTAGGGTGCAAGATCATACAATAACACTATTCTAATGACAATGATGAACAACCCTCAAGCTTCAAGCTTCAAGTGCGAAAGCATCTACTACTTGAGAACAACGCGCAGAGGGTACTTCTCGTCGATGCCCCTCGCCTATGGCACTGCCAGAATGAAAATGAGCTTGGAGGCACGTTCGGTGCCCCCCTTGAAGTCCTTGATTATGTCCATCACATACTGAACGTTCTTGCTTCTTTCCATTTTAGATCTCATCCTCGGTAGGAGTAGTACCTCAGATATTTTTTCTTCCGCTTAGGTTCAGGCTCTTTAGCGCGTCGTTTAGCCAACGCATCCTTTTCCTAGAAATCGCCAGTGAGATAATGGTACGAATATGAAGAATACTTACTTCAAGAGAGCGTGAACCGAAACGCCGGTTGTTCTGATGAAGAGCGATAATCATTGTACATGTCAATTGTGGGATCCAGTTAGCCATACCGAGACACTGTTACTGCGATGCTCGATGTAGTGGGCAGGTGGAGTGCATGTAGCGGACATGAAGAGGAGGCTAAGGAGGAGAGGAAGCACAGGAAGGTACATGGTGCGCGAATCGAGTGAGGACCAGCCTATCAGTTGAAACTGCCCCATATCCAGCTTGATGTATAGTACTACGTTGCCCGCTTTGCCCGCACCGTGTCCTTCTCGGCCTGCGTACATGTCGAAACAATCATAAGAAAATCAAATCCCAAGATGCATCAGTTCCTTCAAACTAGTACCCGTGCACGCCTTGCCCGCCACGGTCACCGCCGGCGGGTGACCTGGGCCAGCGCTAACCATCCAAGGCCCCACGACTCGCCCATTTGGTGGGGTTACTCTAAAAGTTATATTCTACGCCCACCAACAAAGTTCACCAGCACGTCCCAGTTACACCGGTGTGCGGCGAGTCAAAAGTGGGGTGCTTCATAGTACATTACCAATTTCATCACTTGCGCCGCGCTCTTCACGGATAATTAGGACTAAAGCTGCTCAATCGGGATTTTCCCTACTATGACAACATAAATTAATGGCTACAAACTGTCATCATATCCTCTGCACAAGCAGTACACCCGCTTGACTTACCATGATTCCCTAGCCTTGCTCAAGTACTCACGCCGCAATAGCAATAGGACGCGCCACCTTAAACTGTTCATCCTCGTCCGGAGGCTCATCTTCGTAATCAAGCTATAGAACCCCTAGATCAGCCTCCTGCCACCGCGCTCAAAGACTGTCCAAACGCACCGGGTCATAAATGACTCGTATAATCAGGCTGCAACTCGGACAGGTCGCAATGTCCTCGTAATCCGCCAGCTGGTGCCGCGATATCTCAAACCGGTCGCCGCATGGACATGGATAATGGTACACTTGTTTTTCCTCGTCCCATGTCATGTCCTCAATCTCAATTTCGTCGTAGTAGGCGACCATCGTTGTGTTTGTCAGCAAAGATGGAGTTTTGGAGTCTGATTAGATAATCAGTACCAAGATGGCAGCTGAAAATAGCCGCATGCTATGTATATAACGTACGTGTGGTTTCATCCTCTTGGTGGTGTAGAGCGACACGGAGCACTCATAGGTACATCAGATTTGATGTACATTTAAGATCAATCCAGTCCAGCTTCCCCTCACAATCATGTCCGTTCATCACTCCCACCACTCCAGAGAATGGCTACACCATCTCTCGGCTCATATGCACATACCCCATTTGCATCACTTGCATGGAAGAACGACTTTATTGCCCATCTCAACCGACTCGGAGAACCAATGGGACTTGTCCGTTCCGGAACAGCTGGTAAAGGGGACGAGGATGACAAAGGTGTCCCGCAAACAGCACAAGCAACTCACCGTCTCAATCGACCCAGACGAGGGCAGAATCCTCTATACGTCGCGGGTCTGCGGCATCAGTGCGTCCTTCCCATTGCGATCTACGCTCGTCCTAACTGTTGTGCCTATCGTTTCCTGCATGATCTGAACTTCACAGTCCCAATCGAGGCCATCAAGGAACTGCGCATGGGTGCGGAGGGATCCTATTATCGAGAACAGTTTTTCCTACCACCCTCGTACGACGAGCGGTGGATCAGCGTCATCTACATCCGCGATGGCGAATACAAGGCAGCCCACTTCGTTGCTCCCACCATGGACGTTTTCGACCTGTGGGAAACCTGCCTGAGGCGTCTCAACTCTGTACGTCAGGGGCTGATGCAGGGACTGGGCAACCTTGAAGTGCGTGAACAACTTTGGGAACGGATGTACTGGAAGGAGGCCGATAAGAAAGGAGATAGAAAGCTAGACGTACCCGAGATGAAGAAACTCTGTCTGAGGCTTGGCGTCAACCTAAGCAAGCAAGAGATCAAGGCGCTGTTCAGGGTATACCGAAAATCACCGTCATTGAATAAAGGGTGTACTGATTTGCATGCATGCAGCAAGCAGATTCGCAGGGACGCGGTTATCTCGAATACCAGGAATTCAAGGAATTCGTAAAAATCCTGAAACGACGACCAGAAATAGAAGGCATTCATTCCAAATTGTGTGCTTCTAATGACGGTCATTTCGACTTGAGCGTGTTCAAACATTTTATGCGAGAATTTCAAAATGTAAGGGGTTTCGCATTTGGACTTAAGTAGGTATAGCTGCTAACAGGTTTGGTTAGTCTAAATTATCAGATATGGAGCTGGAATCCATCTTTGATATCTACACCGATACCAAAATCGTTGACGATGTAACATCGGCAAGTGCTGGCTCAAACGTAATGACAATCGAGCATTTCAGAACGTTCCTTTTGTCAAGCAACAACTCTCCTTTTTCGGAAGAGGACACAATCTGGCAGGACATGACTCGGCCCATGCCCGAATACTACATCTCCTCGTCCCACAACACCTACCTCGTTGGAAGTCAGCTCGTCGGGGTGAGCACAATCGAAGGGTACATCCGGGCGCTTTTACATAGCTGCAGAACAGTTGAGAGTGAGTATATCACTACTTGGAACTTAAGGTCCTTCCGCACACTATAATTGATAACCATCTACCCGAAATTGACCCTGTAGTGGATATTTACGACGGTCTAGTGGGCGAACCTGTCGTCTACCACGGAAAAACGCTTACGTCTCGGGTGTCCGTGCGAGACATATGCCACGCCATTGCCAAGTACGCATTCGTGACGAGCCCTTACCCGGTCATGATCTCAGCCGAGATCCACTGTAACGTCAAACAACAGGAAAAAATGGTAAATCTTCATCTTCACTTGAAACCCAAAAAAAACAAAAAAGATTGACTTTGATGGCTCCTTGTGTCGTAAATTTTATGCCTATCAAGGTGGAGATTATGTGCGATATCTTCGGGGACGCGCTCATTCGAGCTCCGGCCGACGGAACAGCAGTGAAGATTGACACATTGCCGAGCCCCGAAGCCCTTAAAGGAAAGATCTTGGTAAAGGTGAGAGTCCCTGTGGATCCTACATTCACTTTGTCTGACATTTGAAAAAAAAACAAAAAACGATAGGCCAAGAACCCGTCTGTCAATCATCAACTGGCAGAGGTCCAGGCACGTCGTCTGGCAGAAGTGCTTGCGGCAGAGAAAGCGGCCAATACGTCCGATTCGGAGAGCAGCTCTGAAGGCACGTCCGGGTCGGAAGTATCCATCATCCATTCCATCTTCCATCGCGTGCGATCCCGGAACAAGCATCGTCAACACGCGGTGCCAGTGGCTGTGCACAGCACCTCGACTCTCAGCCTTGGCGGTAATAGTGTGGACGTGGCCCAAAACACGGGTGCTAAAGCGCCGATGGTGTCGGCGTCGGCCAAACCTAAGCTGTCTGGCGCCCTGGCTTCATTATTGGTCTACGCAGTGGGGGTATCATGCCACGGCGTCGGCACAGCAGCCCACGTCAACTACGCACCTGAGCACACGTTCTCGCTTTCGGAACGCACTGCAAACAAGCTGCTCAAGTCTCGTACGTTTGACGAGCCCACGCTGCCCTTTCCCAATACCCGTGCCAATGAGGCTCCGAGGAACCAGGAGAGTGGAGATCCTTCCGTTGCCATGGATTCCTCGTCCCCTGTGTTATGCACGAAGGAACAACATGGCGCAAGGACGGGCATGTGGGAGCTAATCAAGCACAATCAAGATCACTTGACGAGAATATATCCGAAAGGGACTAGAGTGAACTCGTCAAATTTTCAACCTCATCGGTACTGGGCTGCAGGATCTCAGCTAGTCGCGATAAATTGGCAGACATTCGGTAAGGGGTGGTGTTGAAATTTGTTGCGCAGCGTGCTGCATACTGTTCCTGATTGCTGTTAAACCCACTTATTGTCCAACCTAATCGCATCTGATTAACTGATGGTGGCTGGCATTTTTGCAGATTTGGGTTATATGATAAACCAGTCCATGTTTCGACGAAATGGCAAGTCGGGTTACGTGCTAAAACCGGCACCGCTTCGTCGGCCCGACAATGAGGAGCTGCTGTCAAGAAGGACGGAGCATTTCCTTGAGATGACCGTATGTTTTTTTCCGGACCTATTCACGTGTTGTTGGTGTTGAGATGATGATGGTTGTGCGGCGATAACCATGACAGATCATATCTGCTCAACAACTGCCACGGTCGCGGGATAGAACAGACCAAGCCATGGGGAACAAGTCTGTCTTAGATCCGTTTGTCCAGGTGTCTTTGCACATTCCGGATTGGACCGACTCGCGTTTTCTTCCGCCAGCGGTTCCAGGGGTTCTTCATGAAACAACCCATCATTCGGTGCCGACGGAGCGAGCTACTACGGCTGCGCAAGCGTCATCTGCGCGTACTGTCACTGTGCGCACACGGACGATCGGAGGCAATGGGTTCAATCCCGTATGGAACGAAGATTTGTGCATCCCGTTTGACTGTGTAGGAGGACGAGAGATGCGGGAACTTATCTTCGTAGAGGTCAAGGTCTGTCAAGAAGGCAAGGAGGCGGGTTGGGAGCCCATTGGAGTGTACTGCACTCCGTTAGGCTGTTTGGCACAGGGTGAGTGCGCAGCGGCTTGGGACTCTCCTGAAATACGCCAAACTGATGATTCTCCTTGACGATATTGTACGTTGCACGCAGGGTTCAGACACTTCCCTTTACACGATTCCCAGCTCTCGCAACATTTATTCGCTACTCTGTTCGTCCAAATCAGGATAAGAGACGCTTGAATGTTATGATGATTATCTACCATACGATGATATGCAATTTACCCACGAGCAGTCATGTGTGTGATGAGTGGGGGGATTTGCCTGAAAGGGTCCATGGTAGACTGGGAAAACTTGACATGTTTGCGATTGATGAATATGTATTCTGAGCACATTTGCGTTTCAAGGTTTGCGGGGGGATGAAAGGGAGATGACGTCATACATCTGATCGTCCAACAGAGATCATGAAATTAGCATGCTAACTTGTTTCGACCACTGTGAGAAGTGCATGCGATAGATCTCCTTGGACTTAGGCGATTACAAGTTCCGTCTCGAATTTACGGGATCCACCAGCGTCCACATGATGGCGTCGCGGTCACGAGATATGCTCATCAAGTGCTCTGGGGGAGAATTACTTCCGAAGCGCATAAGGCCACTCAGGTCCTAACTCTGTCTTGTATCACACGTACAACGTGCAGGGTCTGTGCAAGCTAGTGAAAAGGCACAAGTGCACCATAGCAGCTACAAGCAGGGTCGCTGTACCTAAGCCTAGGAAAGACAGCACTGCGCCAATAACGCCCATACGAACAGCATCGGCACGCTGGGTGAATATTGAAGCAGATGCTCAGGCGAGAGGAAAGACAGAGAACGAGAACAAGGGAAAGTCCGATTCCAAAGGAAGGACGGTCACGTGTCACGTGTCACAGACCTCGCATTTTTTTTTGGACCGCGTGACGGTTTCAATGTCGTGGCGCCAACTATTGGCGCGTTTGGTCCCTGTCCTAACGATATATGATCTTATAATACCCCACAGTGGCTGGGGTTCGTTCGAGAGTATCTGCTCTGGCCAAACAGTCTGCTCAACCCTGGTCGTCCAGCACCTTTGTGAGTGGCTTGTGGTGTTAACGATAAAGCATCAAACCTTGGACATCATGGAAACCGCGCGGAATGGTCGTGGATGATCGTGGATCAGTCGAGCGACCCTTAGTCATCCCGTTGTGGGATTATCTGTATTTTTAAGATAAATTGGATAATTCCATGCCAGGGTCCCTTGACGCTAGAATATCAATATACTAGTACGTACATAATACCATACGGCGATATTTTGGATAACCTTCTTTCCTGCATCACGTTTTAACCCAAGCTCTCATCCTTTCGTTGCTCCTTTCCTCGCATCTTGGTCCGACCATTGGGCTTGAACCATGTCTTTCTCTGCAAGGTACTCGACTTCGCCCATCGACGAATCCAACTACGACCCCATCACAGGCTCTCATGATCCCCGGAGAAATGGGGATACCGGTGGACATATGATCCCAGAATACCGGGTTCATGGATTAGTATCTTTGACTGGCGCAAGACCTCCACAAAGCCTTGTATATCCCAACAGACGATTATCGGACCCCATCGTCAACGTTCAATCAGGTAGTTTCTTCAACGATGACTGGCACGGTGCCCCTCCAGAATGGGTGTATGATCTCTCTGCGCACACCTACCAGCCGTTAGGAAACTATCCAATTAAGCAGGTAACGTTCCGTCTGCATAACTTCCACCTTGGACTGCCAAAGCTAATTAGACAACGTGGCGACAGTCCGAATACACCGTCGACATGCAAAGAAGCTTCACCGACATGCCTTCTATTAATAATACCCGCCTGCACGACCTCGAGGAACATCACATCGATGCACACCTCGGGGTTCCTCCTCCGGATTATAGTGAAAGCGATGGGGGCTGGAACCTTCCACTTTACGACACAGACGGCTACTACGAACGTCACCCTGCCTCGCATTGTCTGTTGTACCCCCATCCGCAGCAAACCATCTGCGATAACCAATATTCGACGTCAAGCCTTCAGGAAGTCCATGGATACTCCAAGGATCACAGCGTGAGTCGTTTTTTTTACCTTCTCGACCTCCCACTAAGGCCGATCTCCTGCCTCAACAATAAAGTCATCCCAACCCAATCATCCACACGTGCCGCCTGGGATGCATATCGATATCTCCACGGCCGATAGTCATGGCCAACACGTTGGAACATCTATCTCACTTAATCTAACGATGGACGGCGATTGCACGATGCTAGATCCCTGTGAGAGCCAAAGTGGGTGTGCCGGTCTGCCCCAATTGGTACTCCATACCGAGCGGCCGCCAATCTCGTCCTACTCTGAACTCTCGGCTCAGATGACATACTACGACGCGCTAAATTCCTCCTCACGACAATCAAAGACGCTAGGATCGGCGACTGCATCTGTATCCGTATCTGCACCCGCACCCGCACCCGCACCCGCACCCGCACTTGCAATCGCCCTCGCCCTCGCACCCGCATCAACGGGAACGGGAACGGGAACGGGAACGGCCAAGCCGGCGGCGCAGGATTCATTAAGGCCGCTCAAGCGTCGCGACACAGGAGCTGATTGGAAGCAGACTCCCAGGTCGGCCTCGTCTGCCAAGGAGGGACGTCCGTCCCAGAAACGCAGCACGCCACCGCCGCCACCGTCCAAGACAGCTCCGCTGCCCTTTGAAGCGTGGACGCCTCCCCAGTCTCAATCTCAGCCTCAATCTCAATCTCAGTCTCAATCTCAGTCTCAGTCTCAGTCTCAGTCTCAGTCTCAACCTCAGCGCAAGGCCGGTGATCGTGTGTCGGTCAAGCATGAAGAACGGCCTTCACCCCCGCTGTCTTCCCGGCGGAAACAGCAATCATCGCCAAGCTCGTCCAGACGTTCGTGTTCGAATGAATCTCGCCGGTCTCGCACGTTGTCCCCGAGTAGCAGGAGCCAAGGCGTCTTGAAGACGATCATGATGAAGAGAGGTGGATCGGAGCAAAAGAAGCAAAACCTGGCCTGCCTGTTTTGCCGAGAACGTAAGATCGCGTGTGGACGCCCGGCAGAGGGTAGCCTTGATCCTACTTGCAAGTGAGCGGTTTTTCCCCGTGTGGCCTTGTGAATGCCGGAAACTGACGAAAAGCCTGCTACAGCCAATGTTTGCGACGGTCGCTAGTATGTCAATATCCTACCGAATCACGCCGCGGACAGCATAAAAGAAACGCAAAGAAGAGCATCGACAGTGGACACGACGCGCATAGATCAAAGTAGGTAATCTACGAATCTCCCGTTCGTGATGGCGTGGTATATGGATCCCCTCGCCCTCTTGGTGCATGCCCTTGTTCTCTCTTTGTCCCTTTTCCTCCGCTGTATTCCCACTCGGTCGCAATGCTGTGCCAATATCGTTAGAAACCCCTCTTTCCTATCAACGTCATATTTATTAACACCCTTTCCTATCCCCGCATATCCTTCAAGCCATGTGCATATGAACCACGACAAAAAGTTATCTTGTTCCTGATCATGCTGTGTGCACTCATCTTGCTTTGCTCTACTACTTCTCTCATTCCCCTCCTGCTTCCTTACATCTTGGTACATCCTGGAGCTCATTTGGTAGTAATGGTCATATCCGTACACGAGCGAATTTTACGTATACATGAACAAAATATAAATCAAGTTTTTGCGAGCCTCATGGACATGTCGTAATATAGCATCATCATCATCCTCTGCCCCTTTTCCCGAATAACACACTAGTACGGCCCTGTCATCATCATCACTGGTTATTCTTAGGCTGATGCACAGTTCTGACAGCATAAGTAATCATCTCACATTGCTCAACCACCACAGGACCACTGATGCGTTTATGACAATTCACACGTGGGCAGCGGTCCCGCGCAGTGCCCATTCAAATATACTCGACATGACTAGTCTGTCGGTCGCGTCAGCGGAAAGACGCGATGACTCGCATATACTCATACGTCGTCGGTATGACTATACAGCGAGATATATTACTACGATGTCGAGAGCAACAAACCATTCTTTACACACAACAACAACAACACGCAGGCCCCACCAGACGACTTTGAGGGCAACTATGACGCGGTCTACACGATCTGTACAGACTTTGAAGGAATCAAAGAAGGTAGAGTTCGCGTTTCATAGCGAGTTGTTAGTTCACATGAATTCACATGCCTCGCATACTAGGCGTTCAAGGCCAGTGCGGTCGAAGCAGGGATTGAATGGAAGCCTGAGATATATGCATTGTGGAACCAGGTCGTAGCCGATATTGACAGGGTGAGTGCGAACGCTGAGGGGTAAGCGGAATTAGCACCGTTTCTGAATTGGTATAAGGTCAAGGCTCGCAAACCGCCCCTTGTGTCCGCACGCAACCCACGCCGTATGGATGGCGTAAAGTGGAAAGGGAGCGCGTTCGTGTGTCCGACAAGAGTCAACGACGGTGATGTGGATGAAGGAAGAGCCGCCCACGATTTGGGGTGGGGCGATGAACGTCATGACGATGGAGATGTTGGAGCGGCAGATAATGCTTCCAAAAGGGTCGTGTGTCTGTTGGACATGGCACGGCCAGGGAAGCTAAAAGGTAGTTCCAGATCCGTATGCTCAATGCCCGCAAGCTGAGTTGAAGCGGCGATAGGCATCAGGAAGGAATTTGAGGTTGTGGATAACTTGCCCAGAGTTATCGTTCTGGAGGACGACGAAGGTTCTTGGGGTTACTGGGAGTTTCCAGAGGAAGACTGGGAGGAGATTCTCGTTGAAGGAGTGAGACCTTTCAAGAAATCATTTGCGGAGGTGCTGAGAGAAGGAGGATGAATATGCTAACCGAAATTGGGTTGCGGGTCAACTGAAGAAGAGAAGAGAACCTGACCGGCACGACGGCAGAGTTTCGCTAGTCTGCACGATGCGAGTTGTTTGTGCTCAACTCTGCAATTGTAGTGGTCATAATTCAAGTCTTAGCTCTCATGGAATTGTGGTTTTGAGGATCGACTTGTTCAACATATTTTGACCGAATAAAAGAAAGGTGACCTGACGCGTGACGCGTGACGAGCCACGTGTTAAAAGCCATTTAACTTGAACTGGAATTATCACCGCCGCTTGTCGTTTATGGCAAAAAAATGAAAAATGGAGCTTGTTCCTTCCTATTTCATCGTCAACGGTAAACCAGCATGTTTACACCTCGTGCATTCAAAGTTATCGCAACGTGAACGGAAAAGTATACCGATGACATCAAATTCGTCCAGAAGACGAACCATATGAATTATCCTTTGCAGCAAAGACATTTACAACGTTTGGTAGAAGGCAGCCATTGTTGAACACCTGTTCCACACACGGACACCCCGCGTCACACGGGCATGACTTGCAAGCTCCCTTTATGGCTTTTTGCAGATGTTTGGCATGGTCCGCATGGCGATATCCTCCTGCCCGCATTGTCGATGACAAGGGTAATATCATCCTAGACCAGTCATCCTTGTCCACGTGAAACGCCCTCCGCTGCTGACTTCCCCTGTGGGTGTGTCGCCGCAACAAGCTGCTGTGAACCCGATACATTTAATGACTTGAGTGTTCCCTCCAAGGCTGGTCCTCCCCCGCTCCAAACACTCGATGCAGCTCACTCCAGTACCGACACCGGTACCCGTTCTAATTCATCAACCGTATGGAAGTCGACCGGGTGACAACTTATTGCCGGTAAACTCTACCTAACCCATCGGCTATCACGTTCGGAACGGCATCCCCAAAGAGGGTAAACCGAATCCTCGCAGTCCCGGGCAAGTTGGGGACCAATACAGGAAGCTGAGCCCGGCCTACTAGGCTATCCAAACAGCGGCCATGAGAATTACCCCTGAGAATTTGGTTCGGCGTGGAAGCATTGGCAATGTGTATTGACTACAGGGATCCTTCGGCGACTACCGAGCGGTTGTGAAATGGCGCATGACCCAACTTCTGCTGAGACGAACAACATGTACGGAAAGAGATCCTGAATCTAAAGAGGGTTGAGCAGTATCTTGGGCTTGGATAGAGGAGTGCCACAAGAATGAGAACGGACAGTCATACAAACTTTTACTTCATCGTGATGAGGGATATAGGTCTGACAACAAACGAGATGGAAAGGGATGGACTCACGGCAGCTCAATTGATACGCGCTGCACACGAATCAGGTCTCGCAAATATTATCGCATGATTCGAACGTGAGTTCGTCCACCTGTCATACTAGAATATGTGCTGATTCATTGCTTGTCGTATAGATCCAACTCAATTGACAACGATCCCGATAAAGACTTTGGAGACTTTTCATTTCAAAAGCAGGATGGAGATATCATTGGGTACAGGGTTGACTAGGATAGTGGACATGTCGATCAAAGCATACGAAAACCGCGTAAACCGGTTAATCTCAAACTAAAGTTCTTGGGAGAGCGCGGGGCAGCATACTCGTCAAGCAAACTTACCCAATGGTCAGATGAGAAAATATGCTGGTCAGCCACTCCCAGTCGATTACAATCGCAACTTGGTCCAAGACCAAAAATGCCAGAGTACAGCTATACTCGAGAGAAAGTGCGTATAGATACTATCTGAACATCAAAGAGGAGAATCACCTGTACTTGGTTTGATGATTTGATAAGATAGAGAAGAGAGAAGGAAAGCCAGGCGTATTCATCGTCAGAGATAATCGGTAAATAATGCAACACCATTGCGGTATCCTGTCCATATCTGCCACATGAGTAGGCGCTCGATGCGGCTGCAATAAGCACCAACTTTTTTTGGCCAATCTGGAACCCATCAATCTACCAGACGGGTTGGGAATCTTGGTTGTTGACCGTATTGACCACGTGTACTGGCATCAACAAATACAAAACAAACTTGGCGTATCGTGAACACTACGAGCATCGTAAGCGTATACTTCCCATCTACTAATCTTCACAACGACTGACTGCTAGATATGCACTGCTGAAGCCCTCACAAGTAGTACGCGTGCACGGATCGTACAAGACATGCCTCAAGACATTGTCCGAGAAATATTTTCCCATTTCTCTTCAACTCTGGCAGTTTGTGCCGCAGGATATTTTCCGTGGTATCTCGGTCACATCTGCGCAACATGGAGGGCCACATTTTTATCCATGCAATCGCAATTCTGGAAAGATGTATATATAGAATGGCGTCGAAGAAGACGAGAAGGCTACGCTCAGCGTTTCGTGGAGATATTGAGATTTTTTCTCCAGTGTAGTCAAGGCTCTCCATTCTCGTTCGTCTTTAGCACTTCATTATCTGACTATACCGAGGACGAAGCTCCAAATATCAACCAAGTACTGTTGATTCTGGTGTCAGAGTCAACTCGGTGGCAGGAGGCTTCAATGACTCTCAGAGCGTCAATGTTGCCAACGCTGTATCGCGTCAAGCACCATCTCCCTCTTCTACAATCTCTGAAATTGTCATCATGGTCCGACGATGGCAGCGACTATTCGATACCTGTACTTTACAGTGATATTTTCAAAATGGCGCCACGTCTCACCTCTGTATATGTCTATTGCCTTTCCGCATGGAGCTTTAACTGGTCCTCTCTGACGTATCTCTATTTGGACCGTGCATTAGACCATGGACTGCTCTATACTGTGCTTCCCTATGCAGTCCGTCTGAAGGGACTTGAAATCAGCGAGCCCCCAATACTTAGCCATTCGGAGATGTGCGCGATTGAACCGATCAAGTTACCCTGCTTGATATATTTGATGATCTCCTCCAGCTTTCTAAAAGTGTTGGAGGCCCCTGCTCTGCTCGATTTGCAGACTCATTGCGGGAGGCAAGATTCGACACCTGAAACGAATATAATAGATTTCATCCGTCGATCGTCTTGCGCACTTCTCCATCTTCGCTTCACACATCGCGGAGCCTCTACCATGAAGCAAGTATTGCTACACACACCCAAAGTTCGATATCTATGCGTCGGAAATGTCACCGACATCTTCATTTGGCTTTCAAGCAATAACCCAGTGCCGTTGGCTCACCTCGAGGCACTTCGCGTCTGTGCAGGTCCCGGAATGATGGAAGCTGACGACATGGAAAAGCTCTCGCATATGGTCACGTCGCGGGGCCTACACACAAGTAATGACAGAGGAGGTCTGAAGAAACTGACAATCGAGGAATACCGGCAGGACCCGAGAACGATACATGGCGCACTGGAGCATCTCAGGTCCTCGTGCCGCGCCCACGGAATTGATTTCCAATACCCAACCCAAAGATTGTTTTGCAAATTCTGTAGCATGACATTCTCTCATCGGACCTATGAGACGTTATGAACAGCCGCTCTATTCCTGTTTCACAACAGACATCTCCGTCATTTGTTAAAACATTGTACTTACTTGTTGTCAGCTGAGTACTCAGAATTGGAAACTGATAAAATGTATACACATTTTTAAAAGCCATCATGGTCACATGTAAGATTTTCGAATTTATCTCGACGTCGAAGATGACTGGACTTTTGTTCCTTGGTTCTCTGGACATGCTCAGGCTGTGCGTTCAAAGTTATTGCAAGGTGAACGGACAAGTATAACGATTACATCAACTTCGTCCGGACATGACGAGGACGAAACCATAATCATCCTTTATAGCAAAGACATTTCCAGCATTTGGTAGAAGGCAGCCATTGTTGAACACCTGTTCCATACACGGACCCCCGGCTTCACACGGGCATGACTTGCAAGCACCCTTTGTGGTTTTTTGCAGATGTTTAGCACGGTCTGCACAAACACTGGCGATCTCCTCAATGCATTGATCAGGGTGCCCAATGAAAATCATATCGTGTGCAGTGGGACGAACTGCCAAAGAAGATAAGCAGCAATCGCCTTCGCATCTGGCACAAACCCACTTCGTTTGATGTTAGACCAGTCATCCTTGTCGACGTAAAACGCCCTCCGCTGTCGATTTTCTCTGTGAACGCCGAACCACCTTGGGTGTTCTAAGCACAATCCTCGTCAATCCAACGCTGATGATAGACCGCATGATCGTTTCATGCGCACCCGAAGAGCTCGATTGCCAATCCATCACCATGTCCACCAACCTCCTGTCAAGCGGCCTCGACTCGTGCAACAGCATCGTCATGCGCCAATCATACACGGGCCCTCCCAGACGCTTGTGCTCTTCCTCCAACACCTTCATATCATCTTCCCGTCCCTCAATCGCAATATGATACACGTGCCAACGTCCTTCCAAGCATGGCTGGACAGCAGTGAACTCAGTATCGTTCATCCTTTCAGACGAGATCTGGTGTTTAAGATCAAAGTTCATGTGCGGTGTCGGACATTCGAATGACCCTTGCAGAGCAAACTTGATAGTCCAGTGCCCGTCAGATCCCCGGACTCTCACGTATCCTCGGCATGGTCGTGGTCGCATGGGTTGTCTGTGGAGAGAGAATGTGAGACAGGACGACGTCCAGATCGATTGTTGATCTCATGTTCGTTGATCATGACATCACGGTTAGACACGCCCAGCAAATATTAAGGGCTCTTCGAGAAGCTGGTACACATGATTCCGCGAGTCTAGCTAGACCCTTCCATTGGGGTTTCAAAATATTTGACGACGTTGGATACAGTCAGTCGTGCTTGGGTGCGGTCTATTCAGGATTTAGACCTAGAGGCCCGACAACCCTGCCCGACAAGGCTCTGAATCGGCCAAAGAAAACCAGTGCGAGGGGACCAGGAATGAGGGAGATGACGGATCAGACAATGGGGAATTGGGCGAGCGGAACGGGGAAGATGAGGGAGAGTCACCAGTTTTCCTGTCGTCAGTCCGTAGTGGACCGGCCAGTATGGAAGTGGCGATAAGAGGATACAAAAAGGGCTCTTCAATACGCGCAGTGCGGATGTTTATAAATTTCATATATTCATTAATGGCATAAAGATGAATGTGCGTGTTGCGAATAAACTACAGATGCGTCTGATACCATTAAATATCCGAAATATCCGCTATAAATTTACCAAGACTGAAAACGAATGGGCCACGGCAAACAAAGTATGATCAGCGTATGATTGATTGTCAAGTGGACAAAGAAAAAGCAAAAAAGAAGAAAAGAAACACTCAGTCACCTATCCACTCCCCACCTCCTGCGAGAGTGGCAAAGTGACCCTGTCGCTCCATCAGCTCTTCGTACGTTCCTTCTTCCTTCACCTCTCCATCATCAATAAGGATGATCCGGTCACACATCCGCATCACGGCCAACTTGTGAGTCACCATGATCGTCGTCCGCCCAACTTTAGCGTCTTTGATTGTCTCGAGCACCGCTGCCTGATTCGCTGGATCCAGCGCACTCGTACACTCGTCCAAAACCAAAACAGACGCCGCCCGTGCGAGAGCCCGCGCAAGCTGAATACGCTGCGCCTGTCCACCCGAAATCAGCGCCGCGTTCTCGCCCACGAGTGTATCGTATCCCTGTGGAAGCGACATGATGAACTCGTGCACGTGTGCAGCCTGCGTTGCGCGCTTGATATCCGCATCGCTGATCGCGTTATTGCCATATCGGATGTTGTCGGCAATAGAGGTATCAAATAAATTAGGATTTTGGCTGACGACAGCGATGTGGTGGCGTAGATGTTCAACATTAATCATGTACAGGGGCATCCCACCGACAGTGATGACACCGGATAATGGTTCGTACAGCCGTTGGAGGAGGGAGGCAATAGTCGACTTGCCGCACCCGGAAGGACCAACGATAGCCACACATTGGCCTTCCACGATATGCATATTGATGTGCTTTAGAACAGGCACGTCAGCGCGCTCGCGATACGAAAAATCGACATTTGCAAAGTTTATTGCGCCTGACACAACTGGACGTAGAACGCCTCGCGACTCTTCTGTATGTGTGCTGAGCTTGAGCAGCTTGTTAAAATCGTTGGTCGCTTGCACAGACTTGGAAAATTTGTGGGCTTCAAAAACATTCACGTATTAGGACCGTCAACAGAATGTGTAGGTAATACTCACTGAACGCCATGAGTTGTGATCCGATGGAGACGGAGAACACGACAAGATTCAAAACTTCGACCATTTGGAGGTAGGTGTACGTTCCCTTTGCGACCAGAACGGCACCGACATAGAACAAGAGGGCCTCGGCAAGGTAAATCAATCCACTCGCAATCCCAAGAGTGCACCCTTCGATCATGGCACCCCGGATACCTGTCACTAGCGCCTCGTTTGCCGCATTTTCAAAGCGTGCCCTAAACGTAGATCCGATGGACATGGACCTGATAGCGCGAATGTTCACAATAGCGTCATAAACCGTTTGTGCAACCGCCTCCCTCGCCCGCTTATTACGCAGTTCGCATTTGGCTGCCAATCCAGTTTGCAGAGCCATAGCACCCGCGAAAACGGGAGCGATAGCGACACCTGCCAGTGTTAACTGCCATCCTCTGATGAGGGCCCAGACGATGCCAACGCCAAGCATAGCTGAGACCACGAGACA
Organism: Amanita phalloides; assembly: GCA_032173475.1. Lineage (NCBI taxonomy): Eukaryota > Fungi > Basidiomycota > Agaricomycetes > Agaricales > Amanitaceae > Amanita > Amanita phalloides. The sequence continues at coordinate 234,172 of JAENRT010000007.1, read as the reverse complement.
TTGGCCAATCACGACCGAGATCAGGTCACGCGTGTCGTCACCGTCCTTGATCAGGGTCTGCACAAGCCTACTCGACGAGTTTCGCTCCTTGTCAAAAAATGTTTTGTCCTGTGCCAAAATCTTTGCAAATGCGCGTTTCCGGATGCGCGTGACCCAAGTTGTCCCAGCGAATTCCATTATAAAGTATTTGGCGCCTATCAAGATCCCGTCGAGGGCAGCAACAGAAAGGACCATGGCTCCAAATTTGTTGATCATTTGCGTGTTATGCGCACCAATAGATACCTCAAACAGCAGTCTTGACAGGAGGAACGAGAAGAGAGGCGTCATCGCACCACTCGCTAGACAGATGAGGACGCCAAAGAAGAATATCGGCTTGTAGGGAATTGTCGGGAATACGGAGGTGAGCAGTGACCAAAACTTGGGGCACTCTTCCCCCACTGGATCTGCAGACCCAACAGGCGCGACGTCAATCTTGACAGAATCAAGAGCGATGACTTTGGTGTCGTCCCATCTCGCACGCGGACGAGGTTGCCTCTTCTCGCACGACAAATTCGCGGTTCTCGTCATGGCGTCTTTCTCATCCTCAAATTCTTCATCGTCACACACGAGTTTGGTAGAGCTGCGGACACTGTCTCGACCGTTCCAAGGATCCCACACACCAACGGGATATACAGGCGAGGTGGGCGTAAACTGCAAGCTGAACCTCCGACTCGCCGCCGTCTTTACAGGACTTGGGATGTCAGGCAGCCCAAAACTGGGGATAGAGAGACTCGCAGGGCGTTTTGAACCTCTTCTTCGACCTTGCCGTACAGCACATGCCATCTCCAAGTCCTTATCTTCCTTCATCTCGGCCTTAAACGCCTCTGGGGGAACGAACCGACTGATTCGCTTCGTATCCCGATCACTGGAAGGCGGTTGTTTCTCCGGAGCCGAAGTAATATTGGCAACAGCCTCAAACATCCAATTTGCGAGAGATGTCGCTCGTCTTAATGTTTTCGTTCGTGCGATTGTGAGATGTTGAAAGGTAAAGGGAACCTCCATCGATCCATCGTCCGATCCGTCGAGGAGCTCAACAGGAAGAGTCTCTGCGTCGGTCTCGCCGTCCATATCTTTCTCTGGGAGATACCCACCCGTCTGCATCTGCGCGTCGAGCATGGCGCAAAATTCGCTCTCCACTCTACATGTCGGATTCTCCAGATCGCTTCTGTAGCCCTGTTCGACGATGCGTCCGTCCTTCAAAACGTAAACAAAATCGGTAGATTCAATTTGTGATAAATCGTGCGTGATCACAATTGTAGTTTTGCTCTCGCGCCAGCGCTTGAGAGCTTCAAATACGAGTATGCGCGAAGTTGCGTCCAGCGCGGACGTCGCCTCGTCTGTCAAGGCCACATGTCAAAACGGCGATACACAGGCCAGATTAAGACACTCACCAAGTATAAGTACAGGAGGATTTCTCAATCTCGCCCGGGCGAGTGCCAGCCTCTGTTTCTGTCCCCCGCTCAACCCCACACCCGCTCCACCCAAACGCGTGTCGTACCCATCAGGAAGATCCTTGACAAACTCATGGACCATCGCAGCTCTGCACGCTTCCTCCACCGCCTCCTTTGTCAACTCGTTCTCTTGCTCTTCCAGCCCAAGAACCACGTTATCCCACACGCTTCCATCCACAACCACACACTCTCCTTGACGCACACCTGAAATATGCCGACGCATCCACGATTCGTCGATATACCTTACGTCCTGGTCATCAAGCTGGATCGCGCCTTGCTGGGGGTGATACATTCTCAACAAGAGCTGTGCAATAGTGGACTTCCCGGACCCGGACGCACCGACGATGAATGTGGTTTCGTGCGCGGGGAGGTAGATGGAGACGTCGGCAAGGACGGTGGTGTCTGGACGGGACGGGTAGGCAAAGGTGACGCCGTGCAAAGAGAATTCGCCCAAGCATCGGCTGGGCATAATACGCCGCAGCTGCTGAGAGGGGCGGGTGCGGATGCGGCGCCTCGCGGAGTGCACGGACCTGCGGGAGGGCGTGTAGATGGAATGGGTAGATTGGAAAGCGACCGTGGCAGTGCTCGTACGGCTGGCGTCATGATCTCGGACACATTTGTCCCCGGCGAGCGTGAGCAGTGAGGCTATGGCGTGTTTTCCTTTTGCGAGTACGATGAACTGCGGGATGCACATTTGTAGGTTGTTTGTCGCGATCAGGCATGCCCAAAACACAGCCATGATGTCCCCTGAGGAAACGGTTCTGTTTCTGACGAGTTTGGCGCCGAACCAGAAGCCCTGGACGAACATGCTCATCATGACGAACTGCGCTAGGCCGGATGTGGCTCCCCATACTCCGGTCAGCTTGCAAGACGCACGTTCTACTGAGTGGAATGTGGCAGAGGCCACGGACAGCTCATGTGGGATAGCATTGAATGCCTTTACGGTGACGATACCGGAGATGGCGCGGTCGACGAGGGTCGCCGCGCTCGCCGTATGTGCTTCTTCCTTGGCCAGCAGGGGACCAGCGATAGACTGAGAGAGACCCTGAATAAATATGAGAACTGGGACGGCAGAGAGAATGACGAGGGTTAGGGCCCAAGAGCGTGTAAATGCTAGTGCGAGACAAGTGATTGAAGTTGTGAGATATTGTACAAGCATGCCAGACGCTAACGACGATGCCATTCGAATGTCATCCGTTTCCCTAGATGATGACATAGGTGAGTTACGTGTCATCAAAGTTGAAAACGTCCATACTTTGCAAATTTAGCCATGAGGCCGCCTGCACCAATTGGCCCAAGTTGTTCGTCCCCGTCGACGGGATGGACTAAGTGATCGGCACACATCTTGGTATCAAACCAGGACATTTCCTTTTGGGTGAGCGCAAGGTAAACTTGCCTCCGGACAGCCAAAGTATTCGTTTCCCCTATCCATATCCATAGACAGGATGTTATGCTGCTTAGAGCGAGAGAGGCAACGGCCAACGATATGAGTTCAAGAGCAGCCAGACCAACAGCATGAAGGAGCTTTTGCTTAGCCTCTTGTGGCGGATGTGGTGTAAGCGGGAACTGAGAAAATGCATTAAATGTCTGCCCAACGACGTAGGTCATGAAAGGCGCCACCCCGCCTGCAATAACGGAGATGAGGATAGCAGGTAGGAGGAGGAAAAGGAAATGGCGCCGCGAAAGGAGAGAGAAGAGTAGTGGGATCGAGGGCATGAGTTGAGGTGCAGGATTTGGAAGAGTGGATTCGGTAGTTGTAGTTGTATATACAGAAGATCGTGGAGAGGGTTGCATGTCGTCTGGTGTCGTTGAGGTCTCCTCCTTAAGCAGGGGCCGCATGATAGAGAATGGGAGAAAGCGAAGAATGCGCTCATCTCTGTCTTGACGCTCTCAGGACAATGGCCGTAGAACAATTGACGCTTGATTTGGTTCTATTTGGTCCTCCGAAAGACAATAAGCATCGCGGCATGCATCAGCCACCTAGGCCTGCGTGGGCTGCGCTGCATGCGCAGGTGCCTCTCTGAGCCTCATACGACGCAAGAATATCGTCTCTGTGAGCATCTCTCATATGAGTCGCCTGGACTAGCATTAGTCCACCTAGCTGTGCCGTGTTTGGACCTACGGAGCTTGCCAAATACATGACAACTACGCTTTATTTCGCTTCCATTCAAGCTCAGCCTTGCCATCATCACATTCGTTCAGCTTTCCAGTTTGTGATTTTGTCGTGGCTGCTTACCTCCAACAATGCCCGTAAGGCATCCATTTTACCCTCCAACGTATTCGCTTCCTCTTCCATATCCCGACCCATCCGAAAAATCACATGCCTCGCTTCACATTCCGAATATAAAATCAGCTCGTCCATTAACCTACGTCCCTATTATCATACGGAGCTAGTTAAAGAGACGTGGGTTTCACTTACTGAAACACACTTCTTGCAATGTCCGGCATGAAACGTGTGCACGGTTCCACTCCAGCTCGCCGTGCAAGTTGTAGGACGTTCGAAGCGTGCTCTTGCAAGTGCCTGCTCCTTGGTACACCTCTTCGCGCACCCGACATTACGTTTAAATATTGCTCATACCGGTCTCCCGCACGGTAAACATAATCAGAAATCACAGTCTATGAAATTACTGAACGTGGTAACACCCTAGAGCCCTCAGCGACGTACTGTGGCCTCTTGAGAGGATGTGTTGTCGTTCTGGATGTGGCCTGCTCTGCTATACCACCGAAGGTGATCTACCCATTCCGTCAATGAGGTGAAGAGCGCCATTTGCACAGCGGCGGATCTGGCGAAAATAGCAACCTGGCGAAAGTGACGAAGTATCAGGTAATAGCTCTAGCCGGCCAATTATAAGTGTGTCAGTAAAGCCCGATACACGCTTGGAGCGCGTGTCACCCGGCTACTTTTGATCTAGTATCCATCAGTAGGATTTCACACGCTTATACCATCATATATGAGGCTGTCCTGATGTTCGTCGTCAATTTCACTTCCATCATTAGGCTGGCCCTCTGTCCTGTCAACTTCTACCAGGCTGGTCCTCAATATGTCATCCATTCGATTACTACTCGCATTTTTACTCGTACTGTCACCATGTTTTGTCTACGAGGTATTAACAACGGATTTGACGGCGCATGACATTGCGTCGTTGATGGTGAGCTCTAAGCAAACTTCTCTAGTTCATCGTGACCACCCAGAGGATTTAGAAAAGGGCGTACAATGAATCGGATGGCGATTGGGTCAGATATCTATCAGCCCGCCGAGACCCGTACGATTCGGACCCTGAATACCGACAACATCATCGGCCCAGCAGACAGGGAGGTCCCCCTCCGTCAAACAGAAGAAAGTCGAAGACCTCCAAGTCAGGGAAGGCTCCACCACCATCATCATCCGTATGTACCTTTCACCGTAAATCATTGTACAACCTACCTTCGCTGTCAGTGCCCATCACACGATATCGTTACCAAACTATGGGACGACAAAGTTTCTCTGATCAAGTATGGCACGGAAAAATTGGTCTACACTGTGCCCGACTGCAAGATCGACGGCGAATCACTTATCATACGAGTCTTCGGCGTCGAGACTCATCCGGACGCTATATTGAGGGCCCTCGAGCTCCTACGTTTAATACGCGTCAAACAGTTCGTAACTTGGGGCCGCGAAGTTATCCACAGCGACGGTAAGGTGCACAAGGAGGTCTGGTACGTGGTCCAGAAGAGAATGGGCAACGCCGCCGAATTCTGGGGTGAAAAACTCAACAAGAAAGATATTCCCAGTCTGAAGCAGGAGGCCAGGAGATATTACGGGAAGAAATATGAGATTGAACTTCCTCCAGAGTAAGTACCATGCTCCATCTTCTGTATGCGACAACGCCAATGGATGTGCGTGCATAATCCTTTAGATTCGAGAATGAAGACGATAGGTATGTTTATTGGCTAGGGGAGAGCGGATGGCATGCGGATATCGTTGGGTGGTTCCTGCCGATACCTCTACCGCCAGATTTACCCGAGGCCGAAAAGGTGTCCATTTATAGTACAGCAAAATCGAAGCATCATTATAAAGCGTAGGACGCTCGGAGTGATGGGGCCACCTGCACCAGCGGGTCTGGCAATATAGCAGAACGAGTATCAGGTAACAGCCGTAATAGCGCAAAGTCAGCGCCCAATTCCAAAAATTTAAGTGTCATGTCAGTAAAACCCGATACACACTTGGAACGCGTCCCGTCTGATTTTGATCCAGTATCCATCAGCACTGGCACGCTTTCACACGCTTATACCATATAAAAGCTGTCCTGATGTTCGTCGTCAATTCCACTTCCATGTCCTGAAGCTCATCCTCATTATGTCATTTGGCATTCGATTGTCCCTCGCATTCTTACTCCTGCTATCAACATGTTTTGTCTACTACGCATTTAAAATGGATTTGACCACTGGCAAGTATGACATTCATACACCGTTGATGGTAAGCTCTAAGCAGACTTCTCCAGTCTATTTTGACCACCAAGAGGATTTAGAAAAGGGCGTACAACGACTCGGATGCCGATTGGGTCAGAAATTTGTTAGCCCGAAAATTACCTCGTCAGCGTCCGTCACACGGAACATCATCATCCGTACGTACTTCATCCTTCTTTTGTAGAACCTACTCTTAGTTGTTAGCACTCACCCAAATGTCGCGATGACGGTATCGTTACCAGAGCATGGGAGAAAAAAGGAGCCCAGATCGAATATGGTCAGACAAAAGATGTCTACGATATCACCGTCACAGTCGGCGGCGAAGCAGCCGTCATACGTTTCTTCCCCGTTATAGAGAAACTGGAGCCGAAAGCTAAGAGGATTGCAGAGCTCGAACATCACGTAGCCGCCAAACAATTCATAGCTTGGGGCCGCGAATATATTCATAAGCTCGACATGGAAGTGTGGTACGTGGTCGAGAAAAAAATGGGCAGCGCCGCGGAAGTCTGGGGTAAAGAACTCAAGGCCGATATTCACTCTCTGCAGGAAGAGGCGAGGGAATTCTACAAGAGCAAACGTAAATTGAGCCTTTCACCGGAGTAAGTGCCATGCTCCATCTTCTAAGCGTATGTGCTGACCCCAATGGATGTACGTGCATAATTTTGCCTTTAGATTTGAGCATGATCCCAAGAGGTATGTTTATTGGCGACAGGTGTTAGAGCCACAGTCTCCACGACGGACGTCCAAGCACGAGTGGCATGCGGAAATAGTCGGGTGGTCAGGACAAAGGTCCATCGGTGAACCATTACCCCGTGTCGAAGAAGTGTGCATTCAATCTAAATTGTATGACCATGACTAGTGCGCAATAGTACAGATATTTACCAGCTTTATTTAAATCGATTGACATTGTCTTACGCGATCAAACGACAATGACACCATGTGCCTATCGCCAGCTGAGAGGCCAAACCCGCCGTTCTGAATTGTGACCCGAAGATTCGTATACCCCAACGTGATTAAGGTCGTATCTGGCGTTTGACAAATCTTGCGTGTTCGACCCAGTATGGTCAACCCCATCAACGATTTAATGAGACTATTCGTAATTTGTAGCAGCCCATCACGTACTCGTTTCTCAAACTTACTCACAATTGACAGGCGGCAGTTCTAACGATGGTCCCTTCCAACACCTTCTCGGCGTCCCCATTCTCGACATACCAAGTGTCATGTCTCACCTGTATCAACTGACCTCCGTAATCAGAAATCTGGGTAGGAAGGAACTCCATACAAGGACGATGAAGGTCAGAATGCTTGTATGGTAGACCACGATCCTGAAATATGGACTATAATTGGGAATGCAAGTTGCCATTGCTTCTATCGTTTCGCGGGGCCGGTCCAATATCCTGTTCGGAAATCCCAATAAGATTGAGTGACAAACTATGATCCCTTGCTCGGAATGATCTATCAACAGTCTCTAGTGCGTAAAGACGTACTTTATGACTTGACCTAACCTTCTTCCAGAGGGATCTAAAATTTTCATGTACATTGTGAGATATAATCCGCGAATCAACCAAGTTGGGCAGCACTTCCGTGAGCCCAACTGGCAGGATAGAGCGAATCGCACCGAATGATATATACGGCCCAATATGTTCAAGTTGTACGTTGTGACCAACGACGCCTTCCGTGCGTTGGTGGCTAGAGTGTGTAGCAGTCAGTGCCCATGATGCATGATCGCCAGAACTTGTCAGGTCAAATGGATAAGTATACGAGAATACTCAGCGATGTCGCGAAGCGAAATGGAAGCTCATTTGGCCACGAGCACGACGCGACGGCGACCGTCAACGGATGCGTGAGAAGATGTTCCTTTCTGCCAAGACATCCAATCGCTGGCCGTAAAGTGGTATTTTATTTTTATTCAACATTGATTCATTGTCGAACGAACACTAGCACGTCAACAACTTGAACATAAATTGTGTTTGTGTGTGCGGTCAAGTTGCACTCTGAGGTTCAACATCCGCCTTTCTTCGGCCAACCATGAATGTGGCACTACTCGGACAGACAGTCAATCTCTACCTTTGTCAGGCGAGCTAAGAGCGGCGTTATGTGTTAGTGACCCTTCGTTTTATCCGATGTGGCGATGTGATGAAGGAGCGGCTAACGGCGGAGAGCGTCAGACGAAGGGCAGAGACGAGAGAAAGATATTGACGTTGGCTTGCTCTGCGCTACGCGTAACCACTCGCTGTTATTGATTCTACACCCAGGTAATTTCGGGTTTGTTGGGAGAAGGCTGTTCTTGCCCTGCACTTATGTCAATCATGCCAGTTCACGCTCTCTTCAGGCATTGGACGATCCAACTTGACAGAAACAAGGAACGCCATAACGAACGTCGGGTCAACTGAATCGAGCAATCATCAAACAAAGAAGGCGGAGAAGGACAAAGATATTGCCATGCATAGATCTTCGAATCAAATGTAGTACCATATACAAGTTGTTCATGTCAAGCAGGAACAAAGAGCCATACCTGCTCCAATTCACCTGTCTTCCTACTATTGAGAGGGAACTAGATGAAAAGAATTGATTAGTGGATTGAAATATGCACGACATTTCAGGATTTACGGCAGGATTATTATTGATATCGGTCACAGCACAACTGCTGATGATCTTGTGTTGATTAACTGAATCAGCACGGCAAATGCTACATGAATCACTTATCAGGAGAGCAGAGCAGGAGTGAGAAGCAAAGTGCTTGCTTACACATATCCAGGACTACCTTCATGTTTTTCTAGTAATACAAATTCCGTTCCTTTGAGAGAGAATCCTAGGTAATCTCCAACATCTGCAACAGCTGGTGCTGGGAGGGTTTTGGACACGTGAGTGAGGGTAAAGCGTGCTGAATTTTCTTTGGCATATTTCAATTTGAACTAGTTGATTCAAATCAGATGATTATTTTGGGATAAGCTTACCTGGTACATACCTGAGAAGTGGGCTCATTCCCTACAGTGATGCGCCAGGGAGAGTTGACAGCTTTCATGTAAACCTCATTGAAGGCACTCTGTAGAAAATAATTTCCCTCATTAACTTCACACCTGGCATGGACATTGTCAGGGCAAATGGAGATATACTTCTCCATGAACCAAATTTGGCTAGCCGTTGTCTGTATATATCTTACACCCTGTCATCTAACTCTCAAGAGTGGGCTTACATCACTGGGAATGAGGCATATCTGGGTTCTGTCAGAATGGCAACATTTGAAGAATAAGCAAACTTACTCCAGCTTCATCATTGATACAGTTATCTGAAATGCTGACTGACATTCCAGTCCCTGGAATACATAGACTGAAATAGATGAGAAAGCTGCCAACTACAATATCATATTGTACTACTCACAACCAAGCAAAACCTCCAACACTTTGAATCTCCCACGGAAACACATTTTGCAATCCAGTTAAACTGTCACCAGAAATGGCTATGGTAGCCCTACCACCAAGGTACAAGCTATTACCAGCATTCTGAATTGTGTAATGGTTGGCGGAAGGATCCACATTCACAATCCACTAAATGATCCATGAGCACAGCACAACAACCTTATGTAAGAAAGAAACTTACACGCTGATAAAGGCTTTGATCGAGTTGAGATCGAACATATACACTGGTGCTCCGAATGGCCTGTCCTTCAGGCATCGTGAGGAGGCTCTTGCCATTGATGTTCCGAATGCGGTAGTTTCCTGAATCCAATAGACACGAAGTTACAGGGACCAACTGCCATCTATATGTGTCATGGTCCTAGTTTGGAATTAGTGATATACTGATTAAGAGTGAAACAATGCATACCTTGTATTCTCTTGTCACATGGACCTTAGAATTACTGTCATCAGTATAGCAATAGTATTCCAACTTGTTTTCAAGCCAGAGGAAAGTGATTCTATGCATGGTTATCAACAATTTTAGAATCAAGTACAATTTGCGTACGCATATGCACCATCTTTGTACCACACACTAGCCAACGCAACAGAGGAGTCCAGGCGAGTATGGAGTAGGACGGAGCTGTCGGCCAGGGCAAGGAAATGATTGCTGTTTGCAACATTTCGTATTTTGTACTTGGAGGTTCTATGGGATCTTGTTCGAACTTCCACTAGCGTCAAGTTAGAGCCCAGTCACTGCGAGTTGCACTATAACATACGTATTGGCGGTCTGTCTCCCTAAGGGGTCGCAAAACGACATCCGTCTTTGACGTAGCAGTGGGATCAAAAAGTTCAAGACACGTCAGAAGTTCCACATTTTGGATACGATACTTGACACCAGGAACAGGATCGATCGCTTGAAAGGCTCTTGCTGCCATTGGGTTGATCACAGTGCTCAGGACAATCGTTTTGCAGGTGGGAGGAGCAGAGCTTAAATGACATCAGGCTTTATATATATGTCCGGGTGCACGATCATATGTTTGGGATTGTTTATCGCATGGCCAACAGGTTGCCGATTCAACGATCCAGTGTGAATGATGTCTCAGATAAATGCCGCCAAAGGTTTGGGCCTAGCTTTCCAAACGCTAATTCCCGAAACGGTATACCCGCCTAAGGCCCGACTTCGACATGAGGGCATTTGTGTTCTCACCCCAAGTTGCATCTGGGGTTGGAATCTGTCGGCGTCAAATGGCCGTATCGAAGAGATCTAGTCTTGATATAGGCATCTTCCAGGAAGGAGCTAGGCTTGTGCAAATTGCGTATAAGCGTGCATGCCATTCGTGTGCTAACAAAATGGCTGGTGAGATGTGGCTCATGCACAATGCAGGTTGGATGAGCTGGGGTGTGTTGAGTGAGAGAGAGGGAACTGCAGGGCGGCGTACAAAAGGTAGATAATAATTCATTGTTATGGTGAAGACGCGGCGTCGTGGGAAGTCACGTCACGACAAGCTGACAGCCTGTCACCTTTTGTGAATCCGGATGGCCATCAACCATATGCCGTCCGCCGAGTATAGCGAGCGAGAGCTCAGCGTTGGCAGCATAGGGATCCGGATCTGCTCCTCACATGGTGTCGAACCCATTATTATCGACCGCAACGGTTCTGCCAAGTCGGACGACGCCATCACCGCCCTCCCCTCGTCCACCACCGACCCAGCTGTCCGAGTCCAATCAGGCACATGTACTGTTTTGCTTCCTTTTCTAATTTCGCTCATTTGAAAAATAACTACAAGTGACTCATACAAGGCAGCCCATCAGCGGCAGTTCTAATGCCAGCTCATCCACACTGGCGTCCCCTTTCTCGACATGCTAAGTGCCATGTCTCATGTACATCAATAGTCTCTGTGATCAATTATCCGACTTATCTCCCACCCATTGGAACGAGGGAGTGCTATGCCTTCTCCTTGACGAAGGAGATAGGCACATTTAAGTTTGGGCCATGCTTGTCCCAACTCCTGCACCAAACACGACTGAAGGTTGCTGCATAACGCCCAGTATTGTTCGTTTATCATGTAGTTGAAGCAAAAAATTAGGGATTTGATGTTTTGGAACAATGCAAAGCGTTGAACAAATTCGGGAAATTCCCACGGTTTCTGCCAGTATCAGAACAAAGATGATTGTGGTACGGAAGGAGAGATATTTTACCTGCATGCTTGTATGGCAGACCTCGATGCTAAATTTTAAACAAGAATTTGGGAGAGCTGCCATTACTTCCATTGCTTCACAGAGCAGTCCCATATTCTCTTCGCAAATCCCAAGAAGATTGAGTGACAGATGGTCGTAATGACAGGAACCCTTGTTCGTCAGGGACGACATAATCTCTCCGCACATTTTAGAAATTTGGCCGGATTGATGAAGAGCGGGAAATATGCCCAGCGTTTTAATGCTGCCACTGGAAGCCCATGAAGGACAGCCTACCGAAAAGACTATCGGCATTGCAGCGCCGCTGTGATGACGAGACGCCATATTGTCGTAAACCTTTTTGATTTCGGCCATGGGAATCACGTCCATCTGGTCATGGTAGAGCCCTAAAAGGCGCAGTTCATGCTGGTTATCGATGATTCCTTCAAGATCGCCATAAGCGTGCCAAAACAATGTATGCAGTCGAAAGTGACAGTTTCTGAGCAGGTGTGATATGATCGATCGACAGTAAGTGCAGAAAGACGTACTTTATGACTTGGGTTATCTCACTTCCATAAATGTCCAAAATCCGCAAATCAACCAAGTTGGGCATATTTTTCAGCCCTTCTGTCAGCTTATGCAGGACGAGTTCAGACGCAGCGACTGCTGGATACGGCACCATATTCAGTCGTATGTGAAGCTTTTTGACCAACGACGCCTTCTGTACATTGGTGCTCAGAGTGGATAACAGCGACATTTTCTGTGTTGGGTCAAAACCCGGACAGTACACTGGATAGATGGTGTATTGTATATCAGAATAGAGAATGTGCTCCGCGATGTCGCGAAGTGAGGTATGTGTCCTCGATAGGCAGGCCAAATCGTGAGACGAGCATAATCGTAGGGTCTGTAGCTGTAGTTCCGGGGCAAGGTCTCTCATGCTGACTCTTTGACGAGAGCGAATATAGATAGAGCTGCGAGAGTAGAGCGAGGGATCGAGGAACGGACTTTCCAACTATATAGTGTTTCAGAGTCTGAAACACTATCACTGGTACTGTTTGAAATTCAGACAGTACCGGTGATATTGCAAAGGGCGCACTGTTAAGCGCCCCATGGGACAATGGTCATTGAGCTAAGTGTTGGTCATGGGTCAGAAGAGTGAGGCGTTAAGCGGAGGCGGCGTGGTCCAACAACAGGAAGTTAAAAAACGATGTGAACCTTAGGTCATTAGTAATGGTAGATACATTACATCTATAATTACATTAACTTATGGTTGCAATGGTTGCAATGGTTGCAATGTTGTAATCGTATATGTGTTTGCAGAAAAAGAAAAAGAAAAGAAGATATATGATGCGTGCGTATGAATGCAAATGACGGACGAGAAATGAAACGGAAACAAGGCTCAGCTCGCATCTTGGACTTGGACCTTGACAAACAGCGTCGAAAACAGGTACTGCGAAAGCTGCGCGTCATGCAGCGGTAAATGGCGATATCCTGTCAAAAAACAAAACATTAACCAGGCGTCCATTACGAAGCACGCGCGCGTGCGCGACTCACCGTGCCCCAAGCTACCCAGCGACACACAATAAATCGCCAACGGATCCTCATCCTCCTTGACCTCCTGCCTCACCACAAACCTCACAAACACCAAATCCCACATATCCCCTACACACTCGAACGGGATCCGGATCTGCTCCTCCCACACAGGATTAAACCCATTATTCTTGACCGCACTCGTGCGATACGTCACCGTCCGCGCGCTCATCGCGCCCGAGCCCGACCGCGACCTTCCAAGCTGAACACCACCACCACCACCACCCTCCCGCCCCCTCTCCCCCTCCCGCTCGTCCCCCACCACCGACCCATCATCCATCCACGTCCAATCAGGCACATGCACCGTCACCTCCACATACGGATGCACCACCACCCTCTCCGCCATCTCCCGCCCACTCGAGTCCTTTGGCCGCGGCAGCTGCTGCGCCGAAATAATCGTCAGATCCAAAAAATGCCCCGTCCTCTTTCCCAACAGCGGCGATTTACCTCCTCCTCCTCCTCCGCCTGGGCCAACCCAACCCTCCGCCCGCAGCGCAGCAGGCTTGAGAACGTACCCGCTCCGCCCATTACGCTGAAACATCGCGTGGTTAATCATATGGCCCAAATCGAACGTCTGCCAATTCATCGCGACCAGCTGCGCGCCACACGACCAGTACCGGTGCGGCTCATAGTTGGTCGAGCTCACCCTCAGCCCTTTGGGATAGATCCTCACCAGATGCGTCCGGCAGTGCTTGATCAAATCGACCATCCCACACCCGTCCCCGGCCTTGATCATCTTGTTCGCCGTCGTCTCCGAAAGCGAAAACATGTGCTCGGGCGCGTAGGTCACTTTCTTGTTGATCCCCTGGAACTTGACCCCGACGGTGTAGATCAGGAGAGACTGCAACTTGGGCGAGATCTTCGGCTTGGGGTTCCCCCCAGCGGCGGCGCTGCTCCCGGTCGAGGCAGCGGGAGTGGACATGGCCTTGGGCGAAAGGGAGGGGTTGAGGGGCCCGCCGAGACCACCGGCGTTCCCGGACCCATTGGCATAACCCGGACTCCCGGCAGACGAGGCGGACCTTCCCGCGCGCCGGACGCGCTGTATCACTGTTCTAGCAGCTTGGATGGACGGACTGAGCGGACTCTTGGGCGAAGTGCCGCCCGACGTCGACGTGGACACCCTCCTGGCCGGATCCACATCCACCACCACCGCCTCTTGCAACGCATCCGAGTCGGATGTCGTCGTCGACGACGCCGTCCCGGACTCGGTAAACACATCCGCCTCCCCGGACTCCTGCCTCAACGCCGTCACGTCCTTTGTCTGCCACCACCGATTGCACATCAGACCCCCCTAGGTCGACCACTAACGTACCAACAAAACGCACCTTGAACAGAATCTTCCCCTTGAGCTCCTCCGGACTAGGCACCGCCCCTCCAACCTTCAACTTGGCCAACCCCGTCCCCTCCGCCCACCCAGGCGCACCCACCAATGCCTCCCCAAACACCTCCACCAAAATCTGGGCCACCCTCTCCTGGCCAGGCACACTACAATGCATCTCGGCCGAAATCACAATCGGGTACACCGACGCCACAAACCCGTACTTGCCAATCGCCTGACACACCTCGCGCAGAGACACTTTGGATGTGAACGTCTTGCCGTGGAACACCATCGGCTCCCCAACACCCACACCACCACCACTACCACTACCACCACCACCACCACCACTACCACCACCACCTCCGCTACCACCACCACCACCACTTCCTCCTCCACCTCCACCACCACTATCACCACCACCGGAGGGGCCATCGTAAATATCCACTTCGACGCTCCGGCAGCTGTGCAAAAGGGCGCGGATGTACCCTTCGATCGTGCTCACGCCCACAAGCTGGTGCCCGACGAGATAGGTGTTATGAGAGGAGGCGATAAAGTAGTCGGACAGCGGGCGGGTCATGTCGTGCCACACTTTGCCGTGTTGGTCGAGAAAGGCAGAGTTGTCGGCCGACATGAGGAAGGAGGTGAAGCCGTCGAGGGTCAGGGTGCCGCCGCTGTTAGGGCGGGAGTGGTGTTTTGGGTTTGTGTTTGTGTTTGGGGTTGTGTTTGGGTTTGGGTTTGGGTTTGGGTTTGGGTTTGGGTTTGGGTTTGGGTTTGGAGATTTGCGGAAGGGAGAGGAAGGGCGGAGAGGGTGGGTTGGGGGTCTAGGGCTGGTAGGTCTGGGAGTGGTAGGACTGGCGCTGAGGCTCGGGCTTGGGCTTTGAGTTGGGCTTTGGGATGGGCTTTTGGGGGTTCGAGGTGGCTCTGCGTACTTGTCAAACAATTCTCTCAGCTCTGCGTGACCGAGCCTGGACTATAACATAACCTGGCGTTAACATTCAACGATCAACGAAAAAAAAAGATGCCACGCAACCTTTTGCAACTCGCGCATAAAGTACTCGAATGTCTTGAATCCAAACCCGCCATGCTCGCCCTTATCCCGGACGAGCTTCTTATACAATCTGTCTACTTCGGGGCGGCCCTTGAGCAGCTTGACGAACGACCTGAAATCGTCAAAGTCGAGGTATCCGTGGCTTTTCACGTCCGCTTGCTGGTGGGGGGTCACAAGAAGCGTCAGCATCGGACCCAACGAGAAAAAAAGGATGAGGATGGGGCGGCACACCTTGAACAGCCTAAACAAGCTCTCCGAGCTCGAATGGATATTCATCCTCTTACACAACCTTTCCACTTCTGGGAACCTCAGCCTCTCATTATCCTCCAAATTACTGCCCTTCCAGTACTGTTTCTCCCATAAGGCCTGTCTGATCTCGAAATTGCCGAGGCCGGACATGAGCTCCCTCCGGATAGCATAGAGTTTGCGCAGAGTGGTGTCCCACATCCAAAACACGTCCACCGAAGGCGCGATGAGGTGCAACGTTTTGTAGTTGCCGTCGAGGAGGTAGATAATCGTCAGCCAGCAGTCTTCGTACACTTGCGAGAGCTGGAACTGTTCTCTGTAGTAGCGGGCGTCGGAGCCCGACCGCATTTCTTTGATGTTTTCGATGGGAACTGTGGTCGTAGCGGGGTTAGCGTGCAGGTACCGAACAAGGAAGCGAAAAAAGAGGGCGTAACTGATTCGGGGTCGGACGGCGGGCTGGATGACGTCCCACACGATCTGGCCAACGTCCGGGTCGAGCCTGACGACGACCTTTTTCCGCTTTTTACTGGTGACTTTGGTCATTTGGGTGCCCTCCCTCAGCAGCGGGGGCACGTGGACGTTTGGAGGTGAGTCAGAAGCCACAGTGAGAGGGACGTCTTTGGACGCGTGTGTGTGGTGGTGGTGGTGCGTCGTCCGCGCGCGTCCAAATGCCTGGATCTTGCGTAATGCAGACGCGAAACTGACAGCGGGGGATGTCTTGGAAATGTCTGCGATGGTCTTGCTGCGCTCCCTCAGCGGCGGGGGCACATGGACGTCTCGTCTAGCAGCGGGGGATGTGGCGAGGTCGAGGTGGGCATCGGTGCGGCGGAGGCTGCGTTGACGCAGAACGGGGTCGTGGACCTGCATGCTGGGATCCCAGTCAGAGAGGACAAGACATGGTAATGACTCGGTTTAAGTAGACGTAAACGTGTTCAGAATTCGGAACGCGTTTTACACACCCTGAGGGCGCTACTAGTTAGTATTACTATTGCCCTGCTCTTTCAACTCTCAAGGGTCCTGTCCTTCCAGAATACAGGTCTTGAAAAACCGCGTCTTGAGCTGCTCCTCCTGTTTCATATACAACTCTTTGTTCTCTGGCTGGGGTACCTTGTCCCAGAACGTCGTCAAAACCATGGCGCTTTTATACCGTAGAGAGCCCAACTGGCCACCGAATTTGGAATCGGATAGTATCCGTTGCCGGTGTAGCACCTTAATCAACTTTTGAGACTGAGGATAAAAGTCGCAGGTGATAAACTGGCGTTTCAACTTGGAATCTTTTTCAAGACCTTTGTTATCGCTGACACTTGCGAACGAGTCGTCAAAGTCAGGAGCATGGACGATGGTCGCTCTCTGGGTCGCGAAAGGGGCCGCCGCCCTGAATTTCACTCGTCGAGGATTTGAGACTATCCCCGACTATTCAATGAATACTCCGGGCTTATTGAACCAATATTTCAGTATCCCGAGCCTTGCGGGACTCTCTCCCTGACACGATCGTTCAGGGTAAAAGGAGCGATCGCTATCACCCTGATCTTCCATCATTTCAACAAAGAACGACTGGCCGTGGTTGGAAGCTTTATCGGTCAATCAGAATGGAACTCGTGTTCGTCTACTCAGTGCGAGTGATCGAAGCAATTCTGACCTCCACCCTTTTCACATTCTTCACCGCGTACAAGTGCAAGGTTAAGATTCATCATCTCCACTCGTTTGTTGCCTTAACTCCAACCTCAGGAACCTCTCGTAGCAATTAGTCGCTTGCAATGGCAACAGGGACGTTATCGGTCGGATTCACGAGGCCGTGACGGTGTCTGGGGCCCACTGGCAACTGATGACGAATCCAGGACGTACAATCCCTATCAAGGGCGCGTTCAACTGCACTCGATGGCGGGCCGCTCAATACATCCAATCCATCGGTTTCGTTACAAACTCTTACCAATTTTTAAGCCAGATCCCGGTAATCCCTGCTGGGCCGGATAGGAACAAGGCCCCATCTGGGAAGAATCCGTCATGTTGTTGCCTCTCGTCCTCGCGCCGCCGCATCTCTTCTTCGTGTTTCTCATACTCCCTCGCAGCCTCCTGCCGCGAACATGACAGGGGTAATGGGTAGCACTGGGACAGGGAAATCATCGGTGAGCTAACATTAAATCCTGTGGCAAGGCTCCGAGGAGACTGAATCCTGCATTGCTTTAGTTCATTAAGCTTCTCTCTGGTGATACGAGCATTCATGTCGGGGATAGCCTCGAGTCCGAGACGAGCGAAATCCAGGTTGTCCCCTTTCGTGATCCAGAGACTGGGCCGCAACGTGACGATCGTCGATACCCCCGGCTTTGACGACTCGCGCGCAGGTATCAGCGATACAAAGGTCTTGAAAAATTGCAGAATTCTTACTTGAAACGTCAGTTTATCCTGCGGACTCTTACATATCCTCAGTCTCAAAAGTTGGTCAACATAGGTATGACGATAAACGAAAATTGAGGCGGTCTCGTATACCTCCAACCGGATATCCGATCCCAGATTCGTGGCCAGTCTGGTCGTAATCTTGGCCATGTTTCGTACCTTTGTGGTACGAAGGCGTACGAAAACATCGTAGTTTTGACGACGTTCTGGATAAAGTAATCCAGCGAACAAGGAGATAAAACGAGAAGAGCAGCTCAAGAACGCGATTCTTCAAGGACCTTGTCGAAGGACATGCTCGCTTTATGCCACACACTGACCCTCGAAAGTGCTCGCAACGTTCTTCGACATATATCCACTCTGAATCCACGATATCCAAATTCAGGAGGAAATCCGTTGCAAGGCAAGACGCTTGAAAACACTGCTGTGGGGTCGATGCGTCGAGAAGAGTAGAACGGATTGTAAGCTGAACATGACAAGAAATGAAGGGACTCAAGGACGAGCTAGACGCGATGCGGCGAGGCAACAGCGTCTTGGACAAGAACTCGAGAGGAGCGAGTAGATTACAAGCGCGAATTAGCGCGATGGGAGAACGAAAAGGCAGAATTGAAGAAAGGATTGGACGGAGCACGAAAAGGCACAGGAGCAGTTCAGAGCTGATGCTGCGAAGGAGAAGGAGAAGCGTGAGAGATGGCGTCAAGATCAGGAACACAAGTGGAAGTCGCAGTTCGATGAACAAAAACGGGGGTTGGACGAGAAGATGCGGCAGCAGCGCAAAGAGTATGAAGACGGAGATGGCCAGATCCTGTGAGGGAGGAAGCACGGGGCTGCAAGGAGGAGTATGAGAGACTGCGGCAGGAGGCTGCGAGGGAGTTTGGGAGACAGCAGGAGTATGAAGAAGAGATGCGGCGGCGGCGCGAGGACGAGAGGCAACAACGTGATGGATTCTTCCCAGATGGGACCTTATTTCTGGAGGGTCCTGCAGGATTTTCTGGTGTCTGGCTAAAGGGAGGGACGACGAGGGAGTATGAGAGGCGGCGGCAGGAGGCTGCGTTGACGCAGAACGGGGTCGTGGACCTGCAGCTGGGATCCCCAGTCAGAGAGGACAAGACATGGAATGACTCGGTTTAAGTAGACGTAAACGTGTTCAGAATTCGGAAGCGTTTTAAACATTCACTCTG
>JAENRT010000007.1:148914-211268 GCA_032173475.1 Amanita phalloides | reverse complement strand
TGTGTACCACCTTAGCGACGGTTTTCACAAGAGTAGGAGCAAACGCTCACGCTATCACCATATCATCTTGATGTTCTGACATTTCAGCCGCGAACGAAGGCCGTGAGTTGTAGTGCATGAATGCTTGAAGCTTGATATATATATATATATATATAGTTTATGAGATCAATCAGGCTGACTGAACCCGGATTCGGGGTTCAATAGTGTGGATATACTGCGCAGGAGGGGCTCGTGTTCGCATCGTGTCCATGTCTTCTCAGGTTTCCACAGCGAATGATCGGAAAAAAACCTGCACGCAGTAACAAAAAAACGCGGCTTCGGCCCAAGTCGCTTGTCACTGTGTGGAGATAATGCAACAAGCTGCCTGGAACCCGGATGATCAAAGTGTCTCCTAAATCTTAACTTTGTACGAGGTGACGAATGTGATGAGGTGGAGGTACCGTTTGCCGACTCGCTCTCACGGTCTCATCTGGTTTGATACCGGCAAATACCGGCAAACACTGGCGTTCTTTACTTCGGAGTTCGTCACGGGCATCGTTGAGTGGTGTTTAACATGAATGTTGTGGAGGGTGCTAACCAATATAAAAGCTTTTTTCTAGATCTCGCCAAGCGGGAATGCAGACCACTTTTTCCTGAATACGGTACCTAGGATGGGCCCCAAGTCTGTTTCACTCACAGTCACGGTGTTCATTCAAAAACAATTCCGAGCTGCACAAAAAAGTGGTAAGTATGGCAGATCTGGAGACACGATTTGGTTCTGTTTCCCCCTTCCTCTGGCGCTCCCATCAAAAGAGACTTGTCGGCCCATTTACAAAAAACGAATGACCCGTACATGGATTTCAGTGACCAAACGCAGAATCACCTCACTGACACCGTTCCTGCGTCGTGCCAGCGTGCAGTGCCTGTCGGAATCACCGCAAAGGGCCTTGTCACTATTCTCAGCAGCTGCTTCCTACGAGCACGGAGGTGTGGAGATAGCGTGACAGAAGAGCGAGTGCCTCAACTTAATTTTGTGAAGAATGTGATAAGGATGGAAGTCAGATTGCTCCGATCACTCTCTGTAGGAAGTACCTTGAACACGCCGCGAACACGCATACTTGGAACACGAGGTCAACACGTCCAGATCTGATAAACCTCACCAAATCAGTATATAAAGAACACCCGAACACACAACCACAACAGGGTCACTCTCTACTGAAATGGCGGAACAACCAGATGACATCCTGATAGCGTGAGCGTTTCCCACTTTAACGGAACCGTTACTCAACCGGTTCCCAAACTTGACAGGGTGATGGGTTGCACCGGTACAGGAAAATCATCGGTGAGCTCAATATGACATACGGCATGAGTTGCAGAGGTTGAAGATTGGATCACACCAGTTCATTAAGCTGCTTTCGGGGAATACGAGTATTCGTATAGGAGACAGCCTCGAGTCTGAGACGAGCGAAGTCCAAGTTGTCCCCTTTCTTGATCCGGGGAGCGGCCGCAAGGTGATCATCGTCGATACTCCCGGCTTTGACGACTCGCGTGAAGGTGTCAGCGATACGCAAGTCCTGAAGAAGATTTCGGAATTCTTACTTCATGCGTGCGTGTATCTCGAGACTGACGTCCTCCGTCTCAATTTTTTTTATAGATATGATCACGAACGAAAACTGAATGGTCTCATATACATCCAACGGATCTCCGACACTAGGTTCAGTGGCCAGTCCCGCCGTAACCTGACGATGTTTCGCAACCTTTGCGGTACAAAAGCCTACGAAAACGTCGTTGTTCTGACGACCTTTTGGGACAAAGTATCTAGCGAGCAAGGAAATCAACGGGAAGAGCAGCTCAAGGCCAAATTCTTTAAGGACCTCGTCGAAGGGCACGCTCGCTTTATGCGACACAACCTAACCCTTGAAAGTGCTCGCGATGTTCTTCGACACATATCAACGTTGGATGCGACAAACGTTCAGATCCAGGAGGAGATCCGCGTGGAAGGCAAAAAACTTGAGGACACCGCCGCCGGTTCTGTACATCGAGAAGAAGTGGAGCGGATTATAGCGGAGCACAAGGTAGAAATGGCGGGTCTCAAGGACGAGCTAGAGACGATGAGGAATGCTAACAGTACATTGAGACAAGAGCTCGAGGAGGAGCGAGCTATATTAGAACAAAAGTTAGCGCGGTTGGAGGCCGAAAGAGTAGAGCTGAAGAAAGGCCTGGACGATGCAAAAGAAACCCAGGAGCGGATGGCAGCGGACGCGGAACAGGAAAGGGTGAAACATGAACAATGGCGCCAAGACCAGGAACACGAGTGGAATTCCCGTTTCCAAGGACAAAAACAGGAGCATGACGAGAAGATGCGGCAGCAGCGCGATGAATTTGAGAGAAAATGGCAAGAGCAGGCTGCGAAGGAGGATGCAAGACGACGGGAGCATGAAGACCAGATGCGACGGCAGCGCGAAACGTACGAGAGACAGCAGCGGGAGGCGGCAGCAAGGGATGAAGCAAGACGACGGGAACACGAAGAGGCGATGCGACGGCAGCGCGAGGATAGCGAGAAACAACGGCAGAAGGAGGATGCAAGACAACGGGAGCACGCAGAGCAGATGCACCGGCAGCGTGAACAATTCGAGATGCAACGGCAGGCGACGGCTGAGAGGGAGGAAGCAAGACGACGGGAGCATGAACAGGCGATGTGTGGGCAGCGTGAGGAGTTCGAGAGGCAACGGCAGGAGGCGGCGGCCAGGGATGAAGCAAGAGGACGAGAGCATGAACAGGCGATGCGACAGCTGCATGATTCTTCGAGCGGGGGTGGTGGATTTTTTGACTTTCTGGCTCCAATACTCCCATTCGCCGCATTGCTATTGTAATCGAGAGGATATGCGATTAACAGTGTTAGGTCAGTTTGCAATGGAGCGGCTAGAGGCGGAGGGCATGAAAATGTGGGAGACTGAGGCGTCGTGCTTACTGAGGCGCTGTGCTTAACGTGCTCTCCGTCACTTTCAATATAACTGGATGCGTTAGTCAGCTTTTTGGGATACACATATGACCAGTATTGGACTCAATACAACATATCATTACAAACAGCGCAGCTGGTTTTGTTGGAACTCCACCATTCCTTTGCCGACGAGTACTCCATACACACTACCTATTTGCAGGAACTGCTATGCAGGAAACTTCATTCGCTCTGAGTGACTGCAAAGACAACCGCGACGAGTGAGATCATAAAGATACAGTATACCACCCATTCCCCATTCGCATTCTCCATATCTTGCGAGCGATTATGGACCGGTGACCGCCGAGAATGCGTAATTTCTTCCTTCCTTTCCCAGCGTTTTTCACCAGCTATAGCATCCTGTGCAGTCGCCGGAAGTTCACTCCCGCCCAGGCTCTCCCTGTGCTGATTGTTCCCTTCGTCACCATCCGGCGCCTTACCCTTCTGAATTCCCTCCTGAATGTTCTCCGGTTTAGCACACGTCTCTGCTGACACTGTTGAGGTTATGTCTCCAAAATCACGTTGATCGTACCTTGCGAAGGGTCTTGAACTGGCGGCTTCGGGGGACTCGGAATATCTGGTTTAGTTTGTTCGCCACCGACCTCTGCAGTTGTCCGATTCCCTCCACCCCTTTGTTCGCTTTTGCGGTAACTGTCCCTTTGCTCGCCGCTCTGTCCTTTGTCTTTCTGCGGGCCTTGTCCGGGTTCTCCCAGCGCTTTCTCGCGCTTTGCGGGCACCGCGCGACCGAGATCACCCACATCCTGTTGAGATCGTTCGTCCAAGTTCAACCGCATCGTTGCTAGTCTCTTCCGGTCCTCCTCCACCTGCGCGATCTTTTCTTCCAGCTTCCGCCGTTCTTCATCTAGCTCAACTCTTAGGTATTCATCGTTCTCATTTTCTGCCTCTTCAAACTCTTTTTTCAACTCTTCCATCTCGTCCTCGTGCTTCTTCTGTAATTCCTTCATGTCTTCAACAATGACGGCACCCGCAGAAGTATCTCCCAAGGCCATACCGGCGTTCAGCTCCTCCTGAATTTTCACCTTTACTGGCGTTTTGCGAGCGAGGTCTGAAACGATCTTCTTAGCGAACTCGAATCTGCCATCGTGGCGAATCAATTTTGCCCCAGCATCGATGAAAGGTTTGAAAACTCCGTTGGCCAAGGCCGATTCACGGTCTTTCCCCTCCTTCTCGCTGACGACGTTCCAGTAAGTGGTGACGAACCGAACGTGGTCAAGCTTATCGTCGCCACAGAGCTCTCTGAATATTCTGAGGTTTTTTTTCGCCGTGCCACTAAACCGAGGATCGGAGATGCGGTGTAGATAAATGATACCATTGAGCTTCCGACCTCCACTAAAAATTCCCAGTTGTACATGTATGTTAGAAGAAATACGATGACACACACCTATCCTGTAAGAAATTGGCAATTTTTCCAAGGATGTCGGTGTCGGAAACTCCCTCACGGGAGTCATCGAAACCAGGTGTGTCGACAAGCGTCACACGAAGACGAGCTCCCCTGTCAATATAATGGGAAGTAGCAACGTCGAATGTCATGGATTCTAGATCATGGCCAATACGAATGTTTTCGTCGTTGGTAAGAAGGCGGATGAACTGTAAGCAAGGACGTCAAAATCTCTCTTCATGCCCGTATCAAGTGAAATCGTCTCACAGTTGATTTTCCTGGGAAAAAGAGGTTGAATTCTGGTAACGACGAGTACGCTTGAGAGAAACTTGCCTGTTCCCGTTGCTCCCATGAGCCTACAAGAATTGCAATTAGTTGAATCGCCATGTATCGCTCATCAAGACTTGCATAATCATTGCTTCCGTATTCTTTGGCATCGTTGAATAACAATTGGTTCGTGGCGGGTAGGCTGTGTGCAGGTGGATATGGATGCACACGAGGTCAAGGTGTAACTAAAGCCGCGTAGGCAGACAGATCGGATGGGGACCAGGTGTTCGGCCATCACGAGGCATTTTTTATGAATCGCAGATTTCATTAGATTTTGTGCTTGATAGGGCACAAGAAGTTGAACATGCGGCTCGTCCTTCGTCAATTTGCACATGTTTGCCACCGTGCACGTACTAGTACCCACCACTAAACCTGCGTGATACTTGGGATACTTCAGAACCCGTGGTTTGTATATTGAAAGGGAGCGGTAACTTCACGATCCAAAGTTAGTCAGTTTCATTCCTATCGTTGAACTTTATTGTTCAACTGATCCATGCAGCAGTCGCATGTTCACTCACTAATCGGAACTCTCATCAAAAGTCAAAAGGACCGACTTAGACCCTGCATCCGTCTTTCGCTCAGCCATTCTCCAACGTATATCTCAACGTTTGTAGCACACGCCCAAACACTATTCTCCGTCACACCAATCTTCAATAAGTTGCCCATGATGCAGTCGGATGCAGAAGCAATGGTTGCGTACGTCTTTCTCCATACGATACATGAAAATTTGGCCTAAACCCAATTCTTGTAGGCTTATGGGAGCAACGGGAACGGGCGAGTTGACTCGATTACCTTCCTACATACGTGATTTTGAACCTACCACTTCACACTGTCAGGAAAATCAACGGTGAGCACAATTTAATACTCAATATGGAACTGCAGCAAATAAAAATTCGCAAATCGTTTATCCCGTGCAGTTCATCAATCTTCTTACTGGAGACGACAAGATTTATATCGGTCATGATTTAGAATCAAAAACGTTCGACGTCGATACTTCAATTTACATCGATGAAGAAGTTGGTGTTTGCGTAACCCTTCTAGATACACCTGGCTTTGATGACTCCCGCAAGGGAGTTTCGGACACTGACATCCTTGGCAAAATAGCCCATTTCTTACAGGACGGGTGAGTAACGTCCCGTCTCGTATTTTCTGTAGCCATGAATTTTAGAATTTACAGTGGAGGACACAAGCTCAATGGTATCCTTTATCTACACCGCATCTCCGACCCTCGATTCAGCGGCACGGCGAAGAAAAGCCTCAGAATCTTCAGGGAGCTCTGTGGCGATGATAAGCTTGACCACGTTCGATTCGTCACCACTTACTGGAACGTCGTCAGCGAGAAGGAGGGGACAGACCGCGAGGCGGCCTTGGCCGACGGGGTTTTCAAACCTTTCCTCGATGCTGGGGCAAAGTTGATTCGTCACGATGGTGGATCCGAGTCCGCTAAGAAGATCATATCTGACCTCTCTCGCCAAACGCCAGTAAGTATGAAAATTCAGGAGCAGCTAAATGCCGGTATGGCCTTGGGAGACACTTCCGCGGGTGCCGTCATTATTGAAGAGATGAAGGAATTACAGAAGAAGCACGAGAACGAGATGGAAGAGTTGAAAAAAGAGTTGGAAGAGGCAGCGAATGAGACTGATGAAGACCTAAAAGCTGAGCTGGATGAAGAACGGCGGAAGCTGGAAGAAAGGATTGCGCAGGTGGAGGAGGACCGGCGGAGACTAGCAACGATGCGGCTGAATTTGGACGAGCGATCTCAACAGGATGTGGGTGATATCGGTCGCGTGGGGCCCGCAAAGCACGAGGAAGAAACCAGACAACCCCTACAGAAGGATAGAGGACAGGGCGGCGAGCAAAGGGACAGTAACCGCAAAGGTGAACAGGGTGGTGGGGGGAATCGGACGACCGCAGAGGTCACTCTGGCAGGTGGCGAACGTCGCGAACAAACTAGGCAAGATGTTCCGAGACCCCCGGGGCCACCAGTGCAGAGCCTTTCACAAGGTACGATCAACGTGATTTTGTCTCAATAGGATACTGGAATCCTGACTCCATATCTACAGTAATACATGCGACGCCCGAGAAAATCAATGAGAAAGCCAAAGCGCGTGCGCAGAAGGATAAGATACTGGACGTCGAGCAATTGAAGAGTTATCATGAAGACGAGCGTGGCGAGGCTTGGGCGCCCGCAGAGGGTGCTCTGACCCGTGTGGAATTGCACCAAAGAAAGGCACAAACGTCGTATCCGAGTCGGAGGCCGCCCGATCGCGAACCCGATAACACGCTGAAAGATACCGCTGCTCTATCTGCACGCCAACAAGACCTAGAAAGAGCGATTGCTGCGCGTGATAAGGAGGTAGCGGATCTCCAAGCAATGCTGAAGATAAGTGAGGAAGATAACCAGAAGCTTAGACGCCGGCGGGAGGCAAAACGGGCTGCTCTATCTGTATACCGACAAAATGTGGAAAGCACCATTGCAGCACGTGATAAAGAGGTAGCGGATCTTCGGGCGGCACTGAAGAGGAGCGAGGAAAGTAACGGGACTGTTAGGCGCCAGTGGGAGGGAGAGCGGGCTGCTCTATATGGAGATCGAGAGAACATGGAAAGAACCATTGTGGCGCGAGGTAAAGAAGTGGCGAATCTTCAAGCAGTGCTCAAGAGGAGTGAGGAAAGTAATCGGACGCTCAGGCGTCCGTGGGAGGAAGAGCGGGCCCAGTTGAAGCGAGAAGTAACAAGGTTGGAAGCTGAGATTGTGCGGTTAAATCAAGACAGAAATGCGCGCTTGGGAGAAAACAGATCATGGGCGATGAAACCAGCCGAAAAACCGCCGGTTCATCCTAGCACGTCGAAAGGCTACTTTTTTCGTCGTTAAAGTGCGGTATCCTTGCCTCAACGGGTTCTTGCGACGACAGCGTTTAATCTAGTTGTCCTCATTGCGACTTGAATCTCCTTTTCGTATTCTTGAAACCAATACCGTATTGACACGCTGTGTGCATGAGCGCTATGCACAGCATTACTGTTCCATGCCTTGTCCTCATGTCGTACTTTGCGCTTCCTACATATCTCAATTTCTGTGGGAGAAAAGCTTGGCATCAAATTTGGAACGGTTCGTGTCCAACAGTAATCACCGTGCTGAAGTTGATTCACAGGTAAACTCGTGGCATGACCGAGCTTTGCCACTGCCGCAGACTCCATCATATTCAATTCCCATTGATGACGATCTTGGCTACTGTGACAGCCTTACTTTTCAAACAAGGAATTTCGATCAAGGAAAAATGTCGAATTCTTCCTGTTAGACATACAAAAATGCACCGAAAGCTAGCGTAAACTGCAACCGAGTGTTAAAACCTAAACAACTTCTTAACTGCGAAAGCAGCAATCCCTACGGGGCCCAACACAGGTGTAGCCGCTAGCAAGGCCGCATCTGAGATGAATACGTTACGTTGTCGCCTGTCGTGTTCCTCTTGCTGCCGCCGCGCTTCTTCTTCACGCGCCCGTCGCCTTGCTTCTTCCCTAGCAGCCTCTTCCCGTCGTTGCCTCTCCAACTCTTCTTGCTGCCGTCGCATTGCCTCTTCATGCGCCCGTCGCCTTGCTGCCTCCCTTGCTGCCTCTTCCTGCTGTTGCCTCCTCAACTCCTCTTGCTGCCGTCGCATTGCCTCCTCTTGCGCCCGTCGCCTTGCTTCCTCCCTCGCTGCCTCCTCTCGCCGTCGTCGCTCCAGCTCCTCTTGCTGCCGCCGCGCCTCCTCTTCACGCGCCCGTCGCCTTGCTTCTTCCCTCGCTGCCTCCTCCCGCCGTTGTCGTTCCAACTGTTCTTGCTGCCGGCGCATCTCCTCTTCATGGGCCCGTCGCCTTGCCTCCTCCCTCGCTGCCTCTGCCTGCTGTTGTCTCACAAGCTCCTCACGTTGTCGCCGCATCCTCTCCTCGTTCTCTCGTTTCTGTTGATCCAAGCGGGATTTCTGCTCGCGCTCCTGCTCTTGACGCCGTTTCTCGTTGTCCGCCCTTTCGTTTTCAGCTTCCGCCTTCATTCGTTCCTGAGCTTCTTTTGCCTCGTCCAGGCCCTTCTTCAGCTCTACTCTCTCGGCCTCTAATCGCTCTAATTCTCGCTCTAATCTAGCCCTCTTCTCTTCCAGTTCATGTTTCAAGACACTGTTGTTGTTCTTCAACGCCTCCAGCTCGTCCTTGAGGCCTTGTATCTCTTTGTTGTGCTCCGTGATAATCCGCTCCACTTCCTCGCGATGCACACATCCAGCAGCTGTGCCTTCCAGCGCTTTACCTTCCACGCGGATCTCCTCCTGAATCTGAACGTTCGTCGGATTCAACGTGGATATGTGCTGAAGAACATGGCGGGCGCTTTCAAGGGTTAGACTGTGACGCATAAAGCGGGCACGTCCTTCGACAAGGTCCTTGAAGAATCGGGTCTTGAGCTGCTCTTCCCGTTGATCTCCTTGTTCGCTGGAAGCTTTGTCCCAGAAGGTCGTCAGAACCACGACGTTTTCGTAGGCTTTTGTACCGCAAAGGTTACGAAACATGGCCAGATTACGACCAGACTGGCCGCCGAATCTTGGATCGGATATTCGTTGGAGGTATACGAGGCCGCTCAACTTTCGTTTATTGTCGTACCTAGCCCATCCATATATGTGACGGTGGACAAAAGTCTCGAGATACTACTTACGTTTCGAGTAAGAATGCAGCAATCTTTTTCAGGACTTTTGTATCACTGATGCCTGAGCGAGAGTCGTCAAAGCCAGGAGTATCAACGATTGTCACGTTGCGGCCACTCTCTGGGTCGCGAAAGGAGGCCAGTTGGATATCGCTCGTCTCAGAGTCGAGGCTGTCTCCTACATGGACGCTAGTATCGCCTGAGAGCAGCCTGACGAACTAGTGTGGTTCCGAAACTTTCAGACTCTGCGACGGCTCGTGCGGAATGGAACCATGATTGTGCTCACCGATGATTTTCCTGTCCCGGTGCTGCCCATTACCCTGTCAAGTTTGGAAGGTTGAGCAAGGGCTCTGGCCGGATGGAAGGAGGAAACGCTCACGCTATCAAGATGTCATCTTGCTGTTTAGCCATTGTGGTAGAGAGCAACCTGCTGTGGTTGTACGTCTGAAGGTTTGAGGCCTTATATACAGAATTTGGGGTCAGTCAGATTGGGATTCGCTGACCCCGTATTCTGGATCCTATGGATAACGCGGGCATCCAGCGCAGGAAAAACTCGTGTTCGCATCGTGTTCACGGTGTCTTGTACAGCGAGTGATCGAAGCAGTCTGACCACC
Organism: Amanita phalloides; assembly: GCA_032173475.1. NCBI lineage: Eukaryota > Fungi > Basidiomycota > Agaricomycetes > Agaricales > Amanitaceae > Amanita > Amanita phalloides. The sequence continues at coordinate 201,291 of JAENRT010000007.1, read as the reverse complement.
CAGCTCTATCACATTTCTTCACCAAGTACAAGGTTTTGAAGGTTGATCATCCGAACAAAATCCACTCCTTTGCTGCGTTATCTCACGCCGCAGAAACTTCTGGCGGAAATCAATTGCTGGATATAGCAGCGGGAAAAACTTGTGTTCGCATCGTGTTCAACTGTCTTCTACAGCCAGTGATCGGAGCAATCTGACCACTGGCGGCCGTAGCACATTCAAGGTTTCGAAAATTGATCATCCGAACAATCTCCACTCGTGTGCTGCGTTATCTCACGTCGCAGAAGGTTTTGGTGGAAATCAGTCTCTGGATATAGCATCGGCAATATTTTTGGTGAGTTTTACGAGGCGGGGCCCGGACGAATGATGGATGACGGCAAAACTTGGTCAAGCGGCAAGAATAGCATGAGTAATTCAGGTTGTATCCACGCATATCGGATATTCCATTGTCTGTTTCTTACAAGTCTCGATTGGAATTCATTGGATTAGTTTGAATACTGAGCAAAGCCAAGGAAATGCCAAGCCTCGGCCACAGTTGGTGGCACGTGCCATGATACTTGGCGAATTCCATGCCATAGTTACGGTTTGCCAATGTGCACCGCGAGTAACATTGAACTGAGATCTAGAAGTAGCCACAGCGCGCAAAATGCCTCAGAATTGCGTTCGCCGCCCAGATCTATAATATGACCGTGTTACATCTTCCCTCGTTGTCATGGAAATCCACCCTCTCCACTCCCGCACCCGCTTCCCGCTCCTGACGACAATAAATATTGATGAATCCGACCGCTCATTTCGACCCTGTATACATCTAACCTTTACGTCCTTACGTGCAGTAATGCAAAAAAGCACGATCTGATCCGACGTGACACACCAGCTTATAAACAGGTATTTGCCCAGTGGCGTCAACCATGTCTGCCCCAACTGACGCATACGTGTCCTCCCCCGACGGGACTCGCATATATGCACAAGCGCTCGGCGACCCGTCCAATCCTCCCATTGTCTTCATACACGGCTTCTCCCTCAGTTCGGTCATATTTGACCCCATATTTGACGACCCAAAATGGGTCGAGCGGTTATACCTTGTCAGCCCTCTCCATATGTCACTTGGAGCACCACTAATGGTGTGCAGATCCGGTACGACACGCGAGGCCACGGACAGAGTGACAAGCCCATCGAGGATGAATTCTGGACATCGGACCGAATAGCTAGTGACTTTGACGCTGTCATGCAAAGGTTTAACGTATGTCGTCCATACGTCCTTGGATGGTAAGTTTCTCCGTCTTCCCCCAACCATCAACTCGATATCCACTCACCGACCGACTTCTCTCTCTCTCTCTCTCTCCCCCTCTATGACGGGTATCTAGGTCCCTCGGCGCCACTCACCTCGTCGACATCCTCTCCCACCACCCACCCTCCTACCTCCGAGGACTCCTCAACGTCAACGGGTGCCCACACACGGGGTCTATCCTTCCGCGCTCCATCACCACGACCGCTGCCGCAGCCATCTCTCCGCTCCTGCACCCCTCTGACGCAGAAGAGTTCCAGTCCGGCGCACTCGCCTTTGTCGAGATGTTATGCAACCCGGATCACCCGCTCCCGCTCGCCCTTCGCCGCGCGTGTCTGGCGGACATTATGCTCCAGCCTCGGGCGGTGGCGAGGCAGTTGGTGGTGAGGGAGCAGGACGCGTCGGGGTTGCTTTGCGCTGTTGAAGGGGAGGACGGCGGGAATGGCAGGAACGGCAGGAATGGGAGGAACGGTGGGAAAGGCGTCTGGGCGTGGCAGAACGGTTTGCACGATTTGAACGGTTTGAATGGATTAAATGGCTCGGCGGGGGAGGAAGCGGAGGAACTTCCGATGTTAGTGCTGCTTGGTGAAAAGGACACGTTGACGAATTTAGAGGAGGTTGCGCGGTACATGGGCTCACGGCGCAACTGTAAAATTGTCGTCCTCCCAGAGGCGGGTCATACTCCCTGGATTGGGCATTCGGGGTTGTTTAGGGAGACGGTGTTGGGTTGGGTCGAGGAGCACTGCGAGCAGCGCTATGTTACTACTCAACAAGAATCTTCAAAGTAAACGCAGAATGCACACTGTATCGATAGTTTTCCCATCGGGCTTACTATGCGCGCGCGGACGCTGCTATCATTACTGTTCAAAGTTATTGCAAGTTGTTCTCGTGTTCAGCTCCACGTACGAATTGATATCGGCCCTGTTGGCCTGATGGTTGAATCGGTGATGGAGGTGGAGCACCAAGCGCTAGTGAGCGCTAATGAGCGCTGATGTCGCCCTGGTGCGAGCCGACTCAGTGAGCTCAATGCCTACTAATGCACCATTTTTGACTTGCCGCACATCGGTATATAACTGGGACGTGCTGGTGAACCTTGTTGGTGGGCATAGAAGATAACTTTTAGCGACTATGTCGTGGGGCCTTGGGGCATCATATCTGTAACCTGTTTGAAGTAGGGCTGGCCCGGCAAGGCGTGCACGGGTGCCACTAGCTGATGGATCTCGGGATATATTGATTTTCTTATGATTGTTTCGACATGTACGGAGGCCCCGGGCAAAGCGGGCAACGTAGTGCTATATATCAAGCTGGATATGGGGCACTTTCAACCTAGGCTGGTCCTCACTTGATTCGCACACCATGTACCTTCCTATGCTTCCTCTCCTCCTTAGCCTCCTCTTCATGTCCACTACATGCGCTCTACCTGTCCACTACATCGAGCATCGCAGTAACAGTGTCTCGGTATGGCTAACTGGATCCCACAATTGACATGTACAATGATTATCGCTCTTCAATCAGATCAACCGGAGAATGCATTATTTTGGTATACACGCTCTTAGGGTAAGTATTCTTCATATTCGTCCCATTATCTCACTGGCGATTTCTAGGAAAAGTATAAGGATAAAGAAAATAATGATATATATCATTTGTGGGATAAACGTAAAACGGATGGGGGTCAGGCAGTCTGGTCTAAGGAGGATAAGGCGGAAAAAATGGAATGGCATGAGGCGCCAAAGATCCTTCTGAGATCTAAAATGGAAATAAACGGGAACGTTCAGCATATGATAGACATAATCAAGGACTTCAAGATCCATCAATGGGGATGGGGCACCGAACATAGCGAGCTCATTTTCATTCTGGCATTGCCATAGGCGAGATGGGCATCGACGAGAACGGTGGTGGACTGTAGATGGCGAGCAGACATTTATTTATTCCCACGCTGGTGATTGTGTATAGTCCACTTCAGAGAGTCACTCGTCACTCGTCACACCTCTCAATAATAGCCTCTCGCATATATCGGTTCTACTCTATGGCCAGCAACTATGACAGCGAAGGAAGCATTCGTGAGCGGTATGACTGGTTCTACCGTGTCTCATGTTCATTCCATATCCTCTGTTGCGCTGGCAAGTACAGCAGGCAGTATTCTTGTCCCCCCCGACACTCACAATATTCTGGTCAGGCGTCCATTGTGCTCTATTCCTAAGACCACGGAATTCAAAATGCTCTTAAAAGCACACACGAAACTGCCCAAAAACTGTAGCTAAGACGGCGACTTGGCGGTACTATCACTAGATGCCGTCTTGGCCACATCCGCTGCCATTCCTGCGAACCCGAACAGAGGCGCAAAACGACGCAAGCCTGGTATTCCGTTGGCAAACTCAAACGCCTGTTGCATGATGGGCGGCTGTGGCCGCTGTGCTGCAGCAGGCGCTACCCCCGTATTCTTCCCCTGCCGTTGCCGCTCCTGCCGCATCTCCTCTTCATGCACCCGTCGTCGTGCTTCCTCCCGCCGTTGTCTTTCATACTCCTCGCGCTGTCGCCGCATCCCCTCTTCATGCTCCCGTTGTCTTGCTTCCTCCTTTGCTGCCACCTGCCGCTGTTGTCTCTCGTATTCCTCGCGCTGCTTCTTCATCGCGTCTTCATACGTTTGTCGCCTTGCCTCCTCTCTCGTAACCGCCTCCTGCCGTTGTCTTTCAAACTCCCGCCTCATTTTCTCTTCGTATTCCTGTCGCCTTGTTTCTTCCTTCACTGCTGCCTCTTGCTGTCGTCTTTCGTACTCATCGCGCTGTCGCCGCATCCCCTCTTCATACCCTCGTCGATTTTCTTCCTCCTTCGCGGCCGCCTCTCGCTGTCGTCTCTCGTATTCCTCCCGCTGCCGCTTCATGGCCTCCCCATGCTCTTGTTTTTGTTCATCGAATCGGGAATTCCACTCGCGTTGCTGGTCTTGACGCCATTTCTTGTGGTTCTCCCTTTCCTTCACAGCATCCGCTTTGAGCCCCTCCTGCGCCTTTTGGGCCTCGTCCAGGCCCTTCTTCAACTCTTCACTCTCAGCCTTCCATCGCGCTAATTCTTGTTCCATTCTAGTCCGCTCCTCTTCGAGCTCTTGTCTCAAGGCTGTGTTGCCTCGCCTCATGGCCTCTAGCTCGCCCTTAAGTTCTGTCATTTCTTCATTGTGCTTGGCGATAATTCGGTCCACTTCCTCTCGACGCACAGACCCAGCAGCAGTGTCCTCCAACGCCTTGCCCTGCAAACGGATCTCTTCTTGGATCTGAACATGCGTGGGGACCAGTGTTGATATGTGTCGAAGAACCTGGCGGGCACTTTCAAGGGTCCGGATGTGTCGCATGAAGCGGGCGCCCCCTTCGGCAAGATGCTTGAAGAATTTGGTCCTCAGCTCCTCTTCACGCTCCTCACCTTCTGCGCCGGAAACTTTATCCCAAAATGTCGTCAAAACGACCACGTTCTCGTAGGCTTCCGTGCCGCAAAGGTTACGAAACATGGTCAGGTTCCGACGTGACTGGCCACCAAATTTGGGATCGGATATCCGGTTGAGGTATATGAGCCCATTCAGCTTTCGGCCCTTATCGTATCTGACATATGTTTTGGCACGGGGTTACAAAAGAATCGGAGAGATGCTCACTCACTCCTCAAGCAAAAATTCTGCAATCCTTTTCAGGACGTCTGTATCGGTGACGCCTTCACGCGAGTCGTCAAAGCCGGGAGTATCGACGATGATCACTTTGCGACTGCTCTCGGGATCACGAAAGGGGACAACCTGGATGTGGCTTGTCTCAGACTCGAGCCCGTTTCCGACGTTCACGCTTGTGTCGCCTGTGAGAAGCCGAATGAACTACAAAGTGATCATTTGGCTCTGCGTCTCTGCAAGCATTGGGGCATGTTGATCTTACCGATGATTTCCCTGTACCGGTGCTACCCAATACCCTGTTGGGACCCGGGAACCAGTTGAACCCTTGGTTCTGCCAACTGTGCAAGGTGGAATACTTACGCTATCACTATGTCATCTCGATGTCCAGTCATTTCCAGTTCCTGCAGTAGTTGTATGCTCGAAAGTCGGGACTTTAGGGTCAAGTTGGGATGGCAGGCGTGAACCAGAGGAAGAGGAAGGGGGTTGCTGTGTTTTTGGGAGTCAGTACATGTAGGGTGAACTCGTGTTCTCCTCGTGTTGTCATGCGTGGCGGGCGAGTGATAGGAACACGCCTTCTAGCCCTCTAACATCGCTCCTCATCATGACCCTGGGTCACTCTTGACAGAAGTGACCTTAGACATCATAGATGGAGCCAGACGTGTTTGGTGTTTGTGGGGCAAGTTCATGGCCCGAGAATTAGCTATACATGAATGATGAACAATTTAGTGCACATCAAATGTGTTACATTTTCCAGTTTCATCAGCTGCCACTTATCCAGTTGCAATTTTGATCGGCGAATCTGATTCATACACTGCATTGGTATTCTCTGCCCTTTTCTCTGCCAGCTCCTGCTTGTACTGTATGATTTTTATTTTATTTTATACTCAAATCTGGTCAAACTCGTTCGTATAAAGACGCCGCCAAATCACTTACTCTCCTCCTCCGCGTCCGACCCATTGTCCCACGGCTCAGTGAAACGCCCATCCCCCGATCCCCATAGCTAACATGGCCTCCATGTCATCATTCAAATAATAATAGATATCGCAGTCTTGCTAGGATCCAAGACGAGGTATGGCGTCTCTTGATCATCGAGTTCCTTGCTATATTGTGAAACAGTCTCGATGAACTCTTCAAGATCACCCTTCAACGTTTTGGCCGCATTACGAATGACAGTCGGAGCTGAAGCCGAATCTGCAGTTGTTGTCGCATAGTAAAGGATCGTGCTTTCATCAGGCGCCTCAAATGACAACAGGTATGGGACTTGCGCCATGATGAGCCAATTCTTTGGTTTGCGGATCGGAAGGGCCAACAGTATATCATCCTCCTTGAAAGTCTGAAGCTGTTCCAATGTTTGCGGGGGACGTGCATAGAGGGCAGAAGGCTTGTTGGGAATGAATGTCTGGTAATACTGCTGCAGGTAATTAACAGCGGTGTGTTGTGGCGATGCGATATGAATGCACATGGTGGCGAAGTCAATCAATTCGTCCAAAGTATTGATGTCAGGGAAGCTGACTAGCTGGCCTCCTTTGTGGGAGCGGACATCATTGCAAAAAGTGGCGAGACAACGGTCTGTTGCCACTTGTTCATCGCCCCCCGGGTACGCATCAGTGAGGACTACTGAGACAAATCGTCGTATGATCGTCCACATGCGAGCAATACCGCGGGCGTAAGCGTAGTTGTGATATTTGACTTGCTCCAAGTCCTCGACCGGGAAACCGCGTCTGCGCAGGTCGTTGGGAACATAAAGATTTGTCCAGTCAAACCTATCATAGGCATTCATGAGAAACGCAGATGTTTGTGGTGCGGTAAACCCAATCAATCCGATGATGATTTTTGGGACGAGGGTTTCACGGGCTGCCTTGTTCAGCCGGAGAGTTGTGCTCCAGTGTGGTTCAAGAAGCTTGAAGATTATATGGAACGGTTCGAACGTGCGATGCGCCGCAACGATGATGACCTCCTCTACGAGGTGGGTGTTAACCAAGTGGATAGCGACTTCATGGCGAAGCCAATCAGAGACCTGAACACACATCTTAGCGTAACGCCAGGGCCAGTCTCTGGACTCATCCCCGCGAATCCCAGATGTGATGCGGCGATTGAAAATGGTGACAGATTTCCTCACGCTCTCCTTGTAATCAATTATAATAGCCAGGGGATGCAGCCTTCCTTGGGGCTCGAGGTGGAAAAGCGCAACAGAAGAGCAGCCATAGCGACCTTCTGATACGAAATCGGAACTAGAAGAGACGCCCATAACAGAACGAAAATCGCTGTAATCCTGGATGAACATGCTTGTGGGGTCGTCTCTTAACAAACTTCCGACGTCATTTCGTCGCTGAACTTGAGAGGCAGTCTTGAACTCATCGATCCATCGACGAGAAGCAAGAGTTAGAGTGGTAGGGTTGGTCCCAGTGAACTGCTGCTGACCAAATACAGCATCTGTGTACCAGTCGTCACGAAGCCCTATGTTTTTGCAGAAGTACATGTCCCGAGACCTCTGGTTATCTTGCCGCGATCTCAGGTGAAGTTGGCGATTGCGGTCCACGAGATCCTGCATGTTGCGAATTTTGTCCGGGGACGGAGCCAGATATCGCAACTTGGCAAACAGCTCAGGTCGGGTAAACAACATTGCTGTCGTATCTAGAAGGGAATTAAAATTGAAAATGTCGAAAACGCCCATTTGATATTTGTCCGGAATGGTTTTCATGCAAGGCGGGTACTGGCTTGTATACGCAAACTCGAATTTGTTTTTTGCTATGTATTATATCAAGAACTGAGAAAATCATGGGATCCCTGAAACTCACTGCCATAATCTGAAGCGCCTTCCGTTGTTTCGTTTGATTGTTTGCTTGTTCTTCTCCCTTGACCAAGGTCAGCCAGAGATCGACTCAAACCGAGAGGCCCACTCACCCGGCTGATTTCTACGCCAATTCTCGTCGCCCTCTACGCCCTCCTTCACCTGGCTGGCCGCCTCCCTCTCACGTTCTTTTTTCTCATACTCGACCTGAGCCTGGAGCTGCTGCATCGATTCCTCATGCCTCTTTTGTAGACCATCAAATTGAGATTTCCATTCTTGTTTCTGTTCTTGACGCCATTTCTCGCGGTCTTCTCTCTCCCTTGCCACATCTGCCTTCAGACTCTCGTGAGTCTTCTTTGCCTCCTCAAGACCTCTCTTCAAAATATCCCTTTCGGTCTCCCAACGCGCCAATTCTTGCTGCGTTTGAGCTCGTTCTTCCTCTATCTCACGCCTGAGTAATGTGCTACTGGCTTGCGTGGCGTCTAGTTCTGTTTTAAGGTCTGCCATATGTTTCCTGTGCTTCGCAATTATTTTCTCCACCTCCTCCCGATGCACAGATCCGGCAGCAGTCTCTTCGAGAACTTTACCCTCCAAACGGATCTCTTGCTGAATTTGAACAATTGTAGGAACCAGTGTTAAGATGCATCGAAGAACGTCACGGGCACTTTCGATGGTCCCGTCGTGTCGCATAAAGCGTGCACCGCCTTCGACCAGATCGTCGAAGAATCGGGTCTTGAGCTGCTCTTCCCGTTTCGCCCCTTCTTGTTCGTTGGGAAGTTGGTCCCAAAATGTCGTCAGGACCACGACATTCTCGTAGGCTCTCGTACCGCAAAGGTGACGAAACATCTTCAAATTGCGGCTGGACTGGCCACCGAACCTGGGATCGGAAATCCGTTGGAGGTATATGAGACCGTTCAGCTTTCGATGCGTGTCATATCTTGGAAAAAATTTCATCAGATTTCCATAATACTATTGCTAATGATCCACTCACTCGGTAAGCAGGAAATCAGCAATCTTTTTCAGGACATCTGTATCAGTGACGTCTTTTCGTGAATCGTCAAAGCCGGGAGTATCAACAATTGTCACGTTGCGACCACGATCGAGAAATGGGACCAATATGACCTCCATAGTTTCAGATTGGAGGCTGTCGCCGATCTTGACATGAGCATCCCCCGAGAGGAGCTTGACGAACTATAGATAGTTAGTCACTACTTGCAAAGCTTGCGATGGGTTGATCTTACCGATGATTTCCCTGTGCCCGTGCTACCCATTACCCTGTTGAGTTTGTGAGCCAGTTGAGCAACGGATCTGCCAGGTGGAAGGTGACATGCTCACGCTATCACTACATCATCTTGGCCTCCATAGGTCGGGTCACTTGGCGGTTCCTTATTCCGTTCGCGCGAAGCCATTTCAACAGTTAATGGTATAATGAATTAGAACTTGTAAGTTGGACTGTCGAAGAGGATTCTCTGTAATGGTACCGTTATCAATAAACTGGGAGTGACATGGACTGTCACGGCGATTGCCATATAATTAGAAGTTCCGGCTCGTGCGCAAAGGCATTCCCGCATGATGCATGATGTTGTAAACCTGAACGTGAAGAGCCTTACGACGTGAAATGGACGCCGCAGCTAATTGGAAACTTACTTGGTTTCATCCCCCAGGCATTGCGTGAACCTGATAAAAACATTCAAGTTCTTAATTTCTTAACCTGTTTAGTAAGGAGCGTGTGGGGTAGATAGCAAACTGTGGGAAAAGCGCCCGTAAACGCCACGTGTCATGAAATCAGCTGATGTGAACGCAACGAACTGGTGTGGCATTTTTGCCATCAATAAGGTGGAGAAAACGCGGCAGGCGACGAGGTTGTCTGATTGACGTGCATTTTTTGTGCCATACTATCACTTACCGAGTTTCATGTCGAATTGGGCAACGATTCCCTCATGAGCAGCCACAAATGAGAGAAAAACTATTAACGTTAGCGGACATCTACATGGTAGAAGGCTGACTCGGAAGCGTTACAATACGAAACGCGACGCGTGTGTTGAGACGGAGGTTTGACGTCCAGCATTAAAGCTCTCGACAAGGTGCCCGTGCTTAGGACCAGGTTGTTGTGGATCTCCAGACAATCGTCAAGGAGCTCGCCGATGAGTATCGTGGTTAACTACGTATACGTAGCCATGGAATCGTGTCCTAATCAGTTAAATGCGGGCTGAGAAGCCATCTGCAGAATCCTCAACCAATGGCATGCTGAAATACTCAGGCTATGGGAATCATGGTGCCACAACACCAGAATCATTACCTAGGAGTATTACGTGGCTGCAGACGAGACATCCTTCGCCCAAGCCATAACCTTTTCCTCCACACGTCTCTGTTCCCTCCCCGCCCTCTTCTCCTCAGCTTCTTTGCAAACAGCCATTAACTGATGCCGTGGCACCATGATATATGGCAGCATCATGAGCATGTCGGCATAGTCAGCCTGCCACCCTTTGTTATTTGCATGGCACTCATCCCGCTCCTCTGCTTGTTTCTTCGTCTTCTCCTGGGCCTCATTGGGCTGTTTCTCGATTGCCTTTTGTTCTGCATTTGCTGCAGCCATGACACCTGCCGGGTAGAAAGACTCTTTCCAACTACTGTTGAGCATGTCTTTCACTTCTTGTGTGGCGAAATGGCAGAGTACAGCACCACCATAAACGATGTCAAAGATAATGTCAGGCGGCCATTGGCTAGCAGTCTCCGGCATCCTGAGTGGAGATCCAAAAGGGATGGGACTGTACATGGGTTTGAAGAAATGTGTTGTATACCTTTTCTGTATCGACGATGCACTGGGTTCAATATCAGTTGTGTCCATGGCAAAGTTGGGTGTCTACTACCATCAGAATCCGATGAAGCACCATGCAAGGGTCACGCACTACCAAGAATGCGACATTTTTACCCAGATTCACATGAGTGATTTTGTTTAGAAGAAGGGCATTCCGAATATTGTCAATATCCTGGACAATGTCATTCCCAGTCGGATCGCGACTGCGACGTCGAGTGTAACTTGATATATACTGTCACCGTTGTTAGGTGAGCGACGAAAATTGAGTATAAGAGTCGTACCTCATCACCTTTGCTACGGGTTAGGAGATGCGCGGCGTCGCACTCGTTACCCTCGTGCATTGTCAAGACACACTGCCCTCGATCTCGCCTTAAAAGTTCCCCACGGAGTTGCGTCCTTCGAGTGGTGTGCACACTAGAAGTGATGTCTGAGCGTACGAGATGGGGGTCGATAGGGAACATCTTTAGCTTCTCCACACCGTTGGTGTGATAGTATAGGATGGTAGATGCGGGTGCCAATGGGAGACTGGCATTGTAGTCTACGACATCGAGAAAGTTTGGAGTGACTGAAAGGTCGCCCTGCATTCCGGCGACAACTCCGATTGCGTAGCGAATCCATTTATAGGGCCTTTGTGAGAACTGGAGCGTGTTGAGGGTTTCGATCGGGAAGGTGAGGCAACGGACCCAATTCCAATTGGTAGGATGAATATCGAGGTTGGCGTTAAGTGCCACAGTGTGGGGGAACTCTGCATGAACTTGGATCTCAGGGGCTGCCATGAATGCATGACGCAGAGTGTTGGTGACACGTGTGACGCGTGACCCTTACCACGCCCGCGTCTACGAAACAACGGAAGGCGCCTCACCGCGATCTCAGGTGAAGTTGATGATTGCGGTCCATGAGATCCTGCATGTTGCGAATTTTGTCCGGGGACGGAGCCAGATATCGCAAATTGGCAAACAGGTCAGGCCGGGTAAATAACACTGTCATATCTGGAAGGGAATTAAAATAGAAAATGTCGAAAACGCCCATTTGATTGTTCGGGATGGTTTTCATGCAAGGCGGGTACTGGCTTGTATACGCAAACTGGAATTTGTTTTTTTTGCTATGTATTATATCAAGAACCGAGAGAATCATGGGTCCCTGAAACTCACTGTCATAATACAAGATAACCAGAGGTCTCGGGACATGTATTTCTGCAAGAGCATAGGGCTTCGTGGCGACTGGTACACAGATGCTGTATTTGGGCAGCAACAGTTCACTGGGACCAACCCTACCACTCTATTTCATCTCGTCGATGGACTGAAGAGTTCAAGACTGCCTCTCAAGTCACGATTATCTGCCATGGTCACGATCGGAACGGTTCATGCACGGACCCCGGCAGGTATGAACACGAAAACGCATAATCGCCACTTTGTATTGAGTTGTCCCGTGTTGCCGTGATGTAATTCTGAACGTGAACAACCTTGGCGCAGCCTGACAGGTAGCTCATCCTGGCGCACGTAACTCCCTTCCGGTTAATATTTTCCCCAAGAAACCATCAAGGTCGCTGATGCAGGAAGCTCAAGTTACCAACCCCACTTATGAACATTCAAGGCACTATATTCAGCAACTGATCAGTGATTTTCCTGTGAGAAATTCTACGGTCCGACCAATATATAAGGTGGTCGGAATAACGATGTGAACGGATAACGCGATGAACGATCGAAGGGACATAACGCAATAAACCAGACCGACATTTCCGCCGAAAGGAACCATTCCAATGAAGAATGTCATGAGAGCGAGACGAGAAATGAAGCAAGTCTTACCGTTCTTCATGCCAGATCTAAATGTAGTATGCAGACTAACAGAGCCCAAAGACGAGGGGGCATGCTCTGCCTTCTTGTGAACTGGGCTGGTTTATGTAAAAGCGGCCGCGTGAGGTAAGGTTGTGTTCTGTCACATGTCACATAGCAACCTGTTCAGCGCCACCCTAAGTTCTGGAAGACAATGATAAGAAAATGGGTCCGACGTTCCCCATGGCTTCTATAAAGCCTCAAATCTCAGATATCCAAACTAGCACCTGTGCTTTCCTGAGATGACCTCACGCGATTCTGGCGACTACAACCCCGAATCGCCTTCTATTGGACAACATGACGACATCGTGATAGCGTGAGCAATTCCTCCTTCCACCATGGCAGAACCGTCGCTCAATGTGTTCTCGAATTTGACAGGGTCATGGGTAGCACCGGGACTGGGAAATCATCAGTGAGATCAAACATTTCGCAAGGCATGCCGAGACAAGTCTCATGGTTACCACAGTTCATTAAATTGCTCTCGGGAGATTCTACTGTTCATGTTGGGGATAACCTCGAATCTGAGACAAGCACCGTCCAGGTTGTCCCGTTTCGTGATCGAGAGAGTGGTCGCAATGTCATAATTGTCGATACTCCTGGCTTCGACGACTCTCGTGCAGGAGTCACCGATACAGATATCCTGAAAACAATTGCGACTTTTTTACTTGAAGCGTAAGCACATCCCCAAACTTGTCCCTCCCATCTCAAGATGTTGTTAGATATGATAAGGACCGAAAGCTGAATGGCCTCATATACGTTCAACGGATATCCGATCCTAGGTTTGGTGGCCAGTCCGGCCGTAATCTCAAGATGTTTCGTAGCCTATGCGGTGCCAACGCCTACGAAAATGTAGTAGTTTTGACGACATTTTGGGATCAGCTTCCAAGCGAACAAGAAGGAGCGAAAAGGGAAGAGCAGCTGAAGACGACATTTTTCAAGGATCTCGTTGAAGGAGGCGCTCGTTTTATGCGACACGACCGGACCATCGAAAATGCTCACGACGTTCTTCGACACATATCAATGTTGGTCCCTAAAAATGTTCAGATTCAGGAGGAAATCCGTTTGGAAGGCAAAACACTTGAAAACACCGCTGCTGGATCTGTACATCGGGAGGAGGTGGAACGAATCATCGCGAAGCACAACAAAGAAATGGTAGAACTTAAGGACGAACTAGAGACGATGAGAAGCGGTAACGGTGCCTTGAGACAACAGCTTGAGGAGGAGCGGGCCAGATTGCAGAGAGAAATAGCGCGATGGGAGGACGAAAAAGTAGAGCTGAAGATAGGTTTGACCAAGGCGAAAGAAGCCCAGGAGCGACTGGAGGCAGGTCGCGCAAAGGAAAAAGCCGACGCCGAGAAATGGCGCCAAGATCAAGAACGCGATTTTATATCCCGGTTTGAGGCCCAAGAAAAGAGGTATTCCGAATCTGTGAAGATCCTACAGGATCAACTCGATCAAGGAAAGAAGGCGCGCGAAGACATTGGCAAGCAGAAAGATGAAAGCAGCAACGCTGAGGTATGGCGTAAAGACCAAGTGGAAATTTCAGTTCAATGACGAAAAACAGGATGACGCTGATTACGAGGACGAGACCATAGATAAGGAACCAAAACGGCGGCAGCAAGAGGAGGCTGTGAGGGTGGCAGTCGAGCGAGCGTTACAAGAGGAACGTGAAAAGTCCTACGCGAAGAAAGGGTGGGAGTTGGGCGGTAAAATACCGTTGGTGGTCGATGTGGTCGGCAAACCTTTGCTTGGCGCCTTGGGTTTAGGTTTGGATACGTCTAGGAAGGTGTTCAGGAAACGCTAGCTTTAGCTGGAATTTGATGCAATTGGGCTCCTCCCTTATCCCAGAGCTCCCCGATACATTATCTTCGCCCCCTTGACTCCCCGCCGACGAGGCCTCGGCCCTCAGGTCAGCCAGCGACTCGTGTCATCACCATCGTTACGAGGTCCGGCATCAACTTTTGATAAGGTTGCACTGGTGCGTTCAGAGTACCTTTATCGCGACCTTATCATGTTGCCTCAAGATAGACCTTCTACTCCTCTGCCCTCTTCTTATCTCCTTGACTCAAAGTTAATCAACCACTGAGCACCCTGTTCTAGGATGTTGCTTCTATATATTGTTATTTTTCTAAACCTTCTAGTGGCTCCATCCCAGTGTCCGCTGATGAATTTCCAATAATGCCTGGATGGGACTCTGAACGTGGGGGTATGCCCCGGCGCGGCGACGTTTACTGGATAATGCCAACCAGACTGGTAAGCTTGGTTATCATATTCACGCAAGTGGCAAACCTTGACAAGACTTCCTGGTAGCACATGTTGCCTGGAGAACATAGGGACCGGGTAGCCTGTATCGTCCTCGAGGTGTACCGGGTTCTATACACCACTTCATACTATCATGTTCGTGTTGCAGCGATGGTGACCAAAGTGAGGGTGGATGACACCGCCGAAGTTCCTGCCAGTGACTTCTTTGAGGATTCCGAATGGCTACGAAGTAAGGCGAATCACCGTCACATAGTAGAGAAATTAAACACTTTTGAATAGCGCGCTGGAGCTTGGCCAAGTTAATAGGTTATCGAATTTTAGTCCACAAGATTTATACGGCAACGGGTGATTCGACAGTCATGGGACTCTATGCAGGGCGATTAACAACGATGCCAGAAGAAGCCGTGCGTAGATTGGTGAGGGTACTTGAAATGGTGGATGGATGGGATCCTCGTACAGGCCAATATGGGCCCCTGTTCGGTGGCATTTACTGGTTCCCCGCACGATATTTCGTAAGCTCAGCCATCGTTCGCATGAAGTGCCATGCCTTGACAAAACTTTCCGATAGTATCATGTTAAAGCTGGTAGTTACATACCCTATATCGTCCTCGGCATGCCACCAGGCGTGGCTCAGCATGAAAACAAGTATCGTGTTGTAAGGGTGTCCAACGGCCCATTACCTCCGGGTCACGGACCAGGACGACCCGCCATGCGGTTCCTTGAACTGGGTTCTGACATAACTCACTTAACAAACTGCTATATCTATCCCCACGACTATCATGATGTTCCCGGTAATCCCAAAATCATGCAAAGATGGAGGGATAGTCATAGTATCACGCGAATGGAAAATTATCATGCGCATGTGTTGATGGCGAGCGGTGAGTTTGATTGGTCAATATTATAGCCAGCCACTGAACTAACACTGACCTTAAGTGAATGCTAAACACGACGAACTACACATGAGTTAGGATTATCGGCACAGGTTTGTGCTCTCATACGGTCATATGGTATTAGATACAATTTACGTGGTGGCGAGCAGAAGATGACCTAGACTAGACTAGACTTCCCATCTTCGAGACTCGTATCGTACATGAGTCTTACAACTTGACATTCACTGAAAAGTTGACCTTCCGCTGGGGACGGTCTTTGACGTAACCCTGCGCAAGTCAGTGACGTCCACGACGCAGCTGTCCATATTCTATTACAGCACTTGAATAATTTACCCTGAGGCCTGGACTTTGAGCGTTGGTGGGACTGACTAGCTTGGATTAACCACGGGACCATCGGACGTTTATAACGATATTATCATGGGAATCGGAAGCCATGAAAAACTGCCTTGCATCTGATTCGGAATTCGCCATGAATTCCGGCCTCGGAATCGAGTCGATTTCTGAAATCGCCTGCCCATTATTGTCCCACCTGATGGTATGTTTGGGTCCGTTGTGCCCTGGGCGTACCCTCCTCCAATTGCCGCGTTGCTTGAATTCGCAAGTTGCAACCATGACTTTTATGTCAGCGCAGATTTGCAGAAAGGGGGTTTGTGCGTCAAGTGCCATTCAGACTATTATTTTACCACGGGCTTCATCAGAATAGAAGACAAGTGTTCTGGCATTTGACGTGTGGAATGAGAGTTAAAGTTCTTATGTAATATAACCCCCGAACACCTTCAAGTTCGTCACCCTGCCATATCAGATACTTCATTCCGATCTTTCAGCGCTTCATGGAAACCTAATACCGTTTCACTGATCCACGAAGATGCCGCATGTTTTCCCACTAGAAGCAATGGTATCTTCCGGAAGTTCAATGTGGTTCATCAAAACGTATGCGGACTCGGCTTCAATTCCTTAGTACTAGTCTAAAACCAACCCTTTCCATCTTCGTCAGTAACACCACTGCCAGCTTTCTCTCACGCACCAGCTTTCCATCACCCGTTCGCAATGCAGTCAGGTTCACTGGAGACCGAAGCAACGATTGCGTATGTCTTGACTTGATACGATTCCAGCAGATTCAGAGTTGACTCTAATCCAATCCTTATAGACTTATGGGCGCAACTGGAACAGGTGAGTTTGACTTGATTAAACTCATACATGAAACCGAACTCGTTTCTCAGGGAAATCGTCGGTGAGTATAATCCAACTAGTGTGAAAGGCAGGCGATAAAACAGATTTTGCAATCGTCTGTCCCGTTCGCGTGGCCACTGGCAGTTCATCAATCTTCTTACCAGAGACGATGGCATTCGTGTCGGACATGACCTAGGCTCCGCCACGCTCGACGTCGATACTTCAATCTACATTTCTGAAGAAGCTGGTATTCGCGTGACACTCGTCGACACGCCAGGCTTCGACGACTCTCGCGAGGGAGTTTCCGATACTGATATCCTTGGCAAGATTGTCAACTTCTTACAGGGCGAGTGAGTGTTTTTCGTTTGGGTTTCTCGCAATGTCCATAACCAAAGGTTCCAAGTGGAGGGCGGAAGTTGAATGGTATCATATATCTACACCGCATCTCCGATCCTCGATTTAGCGGCATGGCGAAGAAAAACCTCAAAGTCTTCAGAGAGCTCTGCGGCGACGATAGGCTTGAACACGTTAGGATTGTCACCACTTTTTGGAATGTTGCCAGTGCGAAGGAAGGGGAAGATCACGAAGCAGCCTTGGCCGCGGGTGTTTTCAAGCCTTTCCTGGAGGCCGGGGCGAAATTGGTTCGCCATGATAATGGACTCGAGTCTGCTAAGAATATCATTTCCGACCTCACTCGCCAAGCGCCTGTGACGATGAAAATCCAAGAGGAGCTGGATGCTGGCATGGTCTTGGGAGATACATCTGCCGGTGCGGTTATCGTTGAAGAGATGAAGGAACTGCAGAAGAAGCACGCTCAGGAGATGGAAGAGTTGACGAAAGAGTTGGAGGAGGCAACGAATGAGAACGACGAAGACCTCAGAGCTGAGCTAGATGCAGAACGGAAGAAGCTAGCAGAAAAGATCGCCCGCGTGGAGGAGGACCGGGAGAGACTGACGACGATGCAGGCGGGTTTGGAGACGCTATCTCACCAGAGTGCGAATATTATCGATCGCGGATCTGCAGAGCATGATGGACTGGTGGGTGAGGAACGCCGAGAACGACCACAAACCCCGGATTCTCGAAGGATACCGCATCACGAACCCCACAACACTCTGGAGGAAGGCAGTGCTCCTCGGTCTGTACAAGAGAGAATGGAAAGAATAATCGCGATGCGCGCAAAAGATGTAGCAGATCTTAAAGAAGTGCTGGAGAGAATTGGGGAGAGTAACGATGCACTTAGACGTGAGCGAGAGGAATTGGAGCAAAGAATCGCAAGATCGGACACTGAAACAGAAGAGCTGAAGAAAGTTCTTTCGCAGCTATCTCAAGACAGGAATTCACGCGAAACTAGGGACGAGGTTGTAAAGGCGGCGGTCGCCCGAGCATTAGAAGAAGAACGAAGGAAATCTTACGCAGACTGTGCCATGAAATTGGCCGAACATATTCCCCTTGTACCCACAATTATATCCAAACCTGTACTCGGGGTTATGGGATTCGGTTTGGACGTTATGAGAAGCCATTTTCAACAGTAATACTCGATACATAGTATGAGTGTCGATACGGTATCAACATGATAGAATGGCTGTTCATAGTAAGAGCACCATAGGCGATGCAGGTAGAATACGATGCGTAACCCAAAATGCACTGAGGGAGCGACTTTGTTTGGTGCTCCGACACTCGACGGGTATTGCCAGTGAAATCATCCGAAGCGCACGCGGCTGGCTCCCAAAAAGCAGTGTCGCTCAAGACTATTCATTGACGGCGTCACGACAAACAGCACTCACCCATACAGTGGGGTGGGGGTTCATATTACTCATCCAGACACTTTCTCTCTCTCATTCTTAATACTGCTTTACAGGCGCATCCTCATCATATCCAATACCTTCGTCTACTTCCCAGTCATCGTTGTGTTACCGTTCGAATGGCGGCATTCATATAAGAATCGAGATTGCCGTCTTACTAGGGTCCATAACAAGGTACGGCGTTGACTGATCATCGAGTTCTTTGCTATGCTGCGCGACAGTATTGATGAACCCATTGAGATCGTCCCTTAACGATTTGGCTGCATTACGAATTACTTCCGGTGCCGATGGTGAATCCGCGGTTGTCGTCGCATAGTGGAGGATAGTGCCCTCATCCGGCACCTCAAACGACAGCAGGTATGGAACTTGAGCCATGATTAACCAATCCCTTGATTTGCGGACCGGAAGAGCCAACAATATGTCATCCTCCCTGAGGCTCTGAAGCTGTTCTAATGTCTGTGGAAGTCGCGTGAAGAGGGCCGAAGGCTTGTTGGGAACGAACGTCTGGTAGTACTGTTGCAGGTAATTAACAGCAGTGTGTTGCGGTGATGCAATGTGGATGCACATGGTGATGAAATCGATCAATTCGTCCAAAGTATTGATGTCAGGGAAGCTGGTGAACCGGCCTCCCCTCTGAGAGCGGACATCGTCGCAAAAGGTGGCAATGAATTGATCATTTGCTACTTGTTCATCGCCGCCAGGGTACGCATCTGAGAGGACTGTTCGGACAAACTTTCGTATAATCAACCACATGCGAGCAATATCGCGGGCGTAGGCGTAATTGTGATACTTGACTTTATCCAAATCCTCCATGGGGAAGCCGCGCCTGCGTAAGTCATTGGGAATATAGAGATTTGTCCAGTCAAACTTATCATAGGATTTCATGAGAAATGCGTATGTTTGTGTTGCTGTAAACCCAGTCATAGGAATAATGATTTTCGGGACAAGCGTTTCACGAGCGGACTTGTTCAGCGGGAGGGTTGTGGTCCAGTGTGGCTCTAGAAGCTTGAAGATTATATGGAAGGGTTCGAAAATGCGATGAGCTGAAACTATGATGACCTCCTCTACGAGATGTGTATTAACCAGGTGAATAGCGACTTCATGACGAAGCCAATCAGAGACCTGAGCACACATTTTTGCGTAACGCCATGGCCAGTCTTCATACTCATCCCCGGGAGTCGCAGATGTGATGCGGCGGTTGAAAATCGTGACAGAATTTTCCATGCTTCCCTTGTAATCGATCGTAATGGCTATGGGGTGTAATCTGCCTTCAGGTTCGAGATGAAAGAGTACGACGGAAGAGCAACCATAACGGCCCTCTAACGTGAATTCGGAATTGGCAGAGACGCTCATGGCAGAACGAAAATCGCTATAATCCTGGATGAATATGCTTGTGGGATCATCCGTCAACAATTTTGTGACATCAATGCGCCGTTGAGCTTGAGAGACGGTCTTGAACTCATCGATCCATCGACGAGGTGCAAGCGTGATGGTGGTAGAGTTGACTCCGGTGAACTGTTGTTGACCGAATGCAACATCAGTATACCAATCATCACGAAGCCCGATGTTTTTGCTGAAATACATGTCTCGGGACCGCTGGTTATCTTGCCGCGATTTCATATGAAGTTGACGATTGCGATCTACGAGATCTTGCATTTTGCGAATTTTACTCGGGTCTGGAGCCAGATATCGCAACTTGGCAAACAGTTCAGGTCGGGTAAACAACATCACGGTCGTCTCCAGAAGGGAGGTAAAGTTGAAAATGTCGAAAATGCCCTTTTTATATTTCTGTGGAATGTTTTCCATGTAAGGCGGGTACCGCTCCGTATACGCAAACTGGAATTTGTTTTTGGCTGTGTTTTATGTCAAGAGCGGGAGGGTGATCGTGTGATCTCTGAGGCTCACCGTCAGAAATTGAAGTAAGCTCACGCTGAGGTCGTTGAATCAATTCCCCTCGCTCCTTTCGCCGATCATCAAACCGTGATTCCCTCTCGCGTTCTTTTTTCTCCTGCTCAACCTGAGCCTGGAGCCGTTGTATCGATTCCTCGTGCTTCTTTTCTTGGACAGCAAATTGGGATTTCCATTCTCGTTCCTGTTCCTCACGCCATTTCTCGCGATTCTTTCTCTCTGTTACAACATCCGCCTCCAGCCTCTGTTGTACCTTCATCGCCTCATCCAAACCTTTCCTCATATCGTCTCTTTCGGTCTCCCATCGCGCCAATTCTTGCTGCGTTTTGGCTCGCTCTTCTTCTATCTCACGCCTAAGTGATGTGCTACTGGCTCCCGTTGCGTCCAGTTCCGCTTTAAGGTCTGCCATCTGTTTCTTGTGTTTCATAATTATCTCCTCCATTTCTCCACGATGCACAGACCCAGCAGCAGTGTCTTCGAGAACTTTACCCTCCAAACGAATCTCTTCCTGAATTTGAACATTTGTAGGAACTAGCGTTAAGATGTATCGGAGAACGTCACGAGCATTGTCGATAGTCCCGTCATGTCGCATAAAGCGGGCACCGCCTTCGATAAAATCCTGAAAGAACCTGGACTTCAGCTGCTCTTCCCGTTTCTCCCCTTCTTGTTCGCTGGGGAGTTGGTCCCAAAATGTCGTCAGGACCACGACGTTCTGGTAGGCTTTCGTACCGCAAAGGTTACGGAACATCTTCAAATTACGGCTAGACTGGCCACTGAATCTAGGATCGGATATTCGTTGCAGGTATATGAAACCGTTCAACTTTCGGCGCATATCATACCTTAAAAATAACCGTCAGATTATGATAGGCACACGATAGCATTGTCAACGATTCACTCACTCGGTAAGGAGGAAATCGGCAATCTTTTTCAAGACATCCGTGTCAGTGATGTCTTTGCGTGAATCGTCAAAGCCGGGAGTGTCGACGATTATCACGTTGCGACCACAATCGGAAAAGGGAACCAGTTGGACGTCCATAGTTTCAGACTGTAGACTGTCGCCGATCTTGATACGACTATCGCCGGAGAGGAGCTTAACGAACTACATACGAACCAGTCCTGATAAGTCTGTGCCAGGCTTGTGATATGTTGATCTTACTGATGATTTCCCTGTACCGGTGCTACCCATCACCCTGTCGAGTTTGGGAGCCCATTGAGCAACGGTTCTATCAGGGAGAAAATGGCATGCTCACACTATGACCACATCATCTTGACTTCCATAGCTCGGGTCACTGGCCTGTTCCGGATCCTCCTTGCGTTCGCGCGAGGCCATTTCAGTAGCTATGGTAGTATAAAGAATGGAGCTTGTGAATTGGATGGATTATCGATGCGGATCCCCGTGCATAAATAGATATGCCAATGTCACCGTGATCCATACAGATCGGCAGTGACATACTGTACTACGCTGTCAGTGACAGCACCAGTAAGTTGGGGATCACGATATCTGACA
This sequence comes from Amanita phalloides, assembly GCA_032173475.1. Taxonomy (NCBI): domain Eukaryota; kingdom Fungi; phylum Basidiomycota; class Agaricomycetes; order Agaricales; family Amanitaceae; genus Amanita; species Amanita phalloides. The sequence goes on along the minus strand of JAENRT010000007.1, from coordinate 179,386 downwards.
TAGTAGTCACAATCAGCACAGCTCACAGACCGAACAACCGAACGCAGCCCATGATGAACAGCCTCGCTGCACCGCACGTAAGCTACCTGTCTGGCACTTGACTGCCAATCTCGTTCCGCACGAGATTGGCAGTCCAGTGACAGGTAGCTTACACTGGTGAGAACTCCCAAGCCTCGTGTTAGCTTCCCCCAGACACCGCCATAATTCAAGTTCCTAAATTTGATTAAGGTACTATCTTCAACTAGTGATTATCCTTGATTATCACAGAAGTTCTGCGGAGTTGAGGGTCGTATAACGACTCATAAGGTAGGGTTCAGATAACGCAACTAGCGATTTGAAGGGATGTCTGGATTGAAATGATGCAACGAGCCATATAGAGAAAATACAGCAAATGAACGAGGCGGTTCTGCCAGTGCATCATCGACTCTCCGCGATTGTCACGGTTACCATAATGATCATTCACAGCTTGCTCTTCCCAAATTACGCAATTTGATCGGAATCTATGTCACTGACTACACGATGAGAACATGAGTCCGGCATGTTCCCCAGAACAGGTGCTGAGCACGTCCTAATTGGATTAGCCTTGCGAACTATAAAGCCTCAAACGTTCAAAGTCAAACTATCACTTGCGCTTTCCTGAAATGACCTCAAGCAATGACGACGACTACTCTACTAACTCCGGATCGTCATCAGTTGGTCAACAAGATGATATCGTGATAGCGTGAGCATTCCCGCCCTTCGCGGTGACAGAGTGGTTAAACTGATTTCCGAACTCTACAGGGTGATGGGCAGCACCGGGACTGGGAAGTCATCGGTGAGATCAACATTCTGCAAGGCGTGCAGATACTGGAGTCTGATGGCTGAATACCGCAGTTCATTAGGCTGCTCTCGGGCGACACTAGCGTTCACGTTGGAGACAGCCTTGAATCTCAGACAAGCGATATCCAGATTGTCCCGTTTCGTGATTCAGAGACTGGTCGCAACGTCATCATTGTCGATACGCCTGGCTTCGACGACTCTCGCGCAGGAGTCACCGATACAGATATCTTAAAAGCGATTGCAAGTTTCTTACTCGAAGCGTTAGTATACAGTATCTCTAAACCTGTGTCCGTTGTCTCAAAACGTTGTCAGATATGATAAGGACCGAAAGCTGAATGGTCTCATATATGTCCAACGGATCTCCGATCCTAGGTTCGGCGGCCAATCCGGCCGTAATCTCAAGATGTTCCGTAACCTGTGTGGTGCGAAAGCATACGAAAATGTAGTGATTTTGACAACATTTTGGGATCAACTTCCAAGCGAACAAGAAGGGGAGAAAAGGGAAGAGCAGCTAAAGACGATATTTTTCAAGGATCTTGTGGAAGGAGGTGCCCGGTTCATGCGACACGATCGGACCATTGAAAGTGCTTGCGATATTCTTCGACACATATCAATGCTGGTCCCTAAGAATGTTCAGCTTCAGGAAGAAATCCGTGTGGAAGGCAGGACGCTTGAAAACACCTCTGCTGGATCTGTGCATCGGGAGGAGGTGGACCGAATCATCGCGAAGCATAACGAAGAAATGCTAGAACTTAAGGGCGAATTACAGACGATGAGGAGCGGCAACAGTGCGTTGAGACAACAGCTGGAGGAGGAGCGGGACAAATTGCAGTTACAAATTGCACGATGGGAGGCCGAGAAAGAAGAGCTGAAGTTAGGTCTGAGCAAGGCGAAAGAAGCTCAGAAGCGATGGGAGGCGGATCGTGCCAAGGAAAAGGCGGACACCGAGAAATGGCGCCAAGATCAAGAACGCGATTTGAAATCCCAGCTTGAGGACCAAGAAAGGAGGTATGCCGAAAAAGTGAAAATCATGCAGGATCAACTCGAGGGTAGGCAGAAGAGGAGGAACACTGAGGTATGGCGTAAAGACCAAGTGGAAATCTCAGTTCGATGACGAAAAACAGGATGGTGCCGACGCTGAGGGCGAGGATATGAACAACGAACGGCAGCGACGGCAGCAAGAGGAGGCTGTGAGGGTGGCGGTCGAGCGAGCATTACAAGAGGAACGTGACAAGTCCTACGCAAAGAAAGGGTGGGAGTTAGGCGGTAAAATACCGTTGGTGGCTGATGCGATCGGCAAGCCTGTGCTTGGTGCCTTGGGTTTAGGTTTGGATGCGTCTAGAAAGGTGTTCAAGAGACGCTAGCTTTCAGTGGGTGACTATCCGCAGGGTTTAGAAACCTAGATTATTTTCTAAATCGCTCGAAATGGCTATCGCCAGGGTGCCGCTTGACGTCGCTTAGGTTCGGGGTCCTGTTTGATGGAAAACCGACCATTTCTAAACTTTGATTTGAAGGAGGCCTCCTACCCCCCCCTCCAGACCAAATTCTGCATTCCTAGCCCTTGCCGACCCATGTTAGGAAGGTGATCGGGATCATTTATCTCCGTCCAGTGTTATCTCACCAGCGTTATCTCCCCTCCTTCGCATTGTCTCCCTCCTGCGTGCTACATGTTTGCACTCCCTCCTCTATGTTATCACCACCACAAATGGGCACCTATGAGTGGAGGTATGAATAAGTAGCAAGTTAGTGGAGTGATGAAAATGCTGATATGGTGTATAGCTGAGTACTAAGATGATGCGCGTGACGATAAACCCTGGTGATGAGCTTCGGGTGATGAGCACCAACCATGCTATAGACAAAATGGGCATGTATGGGTGCAGTAACATCCAATGGCTCGATAACAGAGGAATTCTTGGCCAGTATAGCATATTACTGGAATGATGAATGTGCTGATACTCTTGAAATTCCTCATCCTGGAGCCAACAGATATTGGCATCTGGCATATCACGTAGCACATATAGCAGGATCTGTAAACTAAATGAGATGTATCATGAAACTGTGGCTGGAACAAGTGCAAATATCTGAACAAGGCTTGTGTCGAGCATTGAGATAGTGTAAGACCAGCCTGAGAGCACCTGCTGCATCCAAGGATCGACAGCCGGGGTGAGATATGGCAGTTCTGCTCATATCAGGTTGAGGAATTGGGATGGAATTCCACAAGTCTTCAAAACCCATGCAAATGATGTGTTCAAAGGTGGCAACGTCCAACCCCATCGTCGTAATGAAGGCTCTATCACTTTTGCAGGCATACAATGCCTGCCATGGTGTATTTTGATGAGGCTCTGGCAGTAAATCTGGCCGTGTAAGGTAAAGGCGATGCTCGAAACAGTGTTGACAACGTATCTCTGATGCTTCAGCTGCCCCATAAATGATGATTGCAAGTACAAGTGCACCTAGACTGATTATCTCTTCATTCAGTGCTGCTTCTAACTCCTCTTGTATGCGCAAAAGCTGCAGGAAGTCCCCTGCATTGTTGTCGTCACTATCTGACATTGTTTGCTATATTGGGAGCACATATGATACTAATCTGATTTTAGGTTATACAAAGTGTTCTGCGGTTTGCAGGAATAAATCCTAAATAATTGAAACTCAGTCGGCTAACATTTGGAAAGATAATCTACGTTTCTAAACCCTGCGGATAGTCACCCAGTTACGCTTTTGATTTAATTCTGGAATTTGATATTTTCTTCGTCGCGTAAAGCTGATAGGTTGCTATTTTGCCAGCATTGCCATGCCGCGACGTGCACGTTGTTGCTGTGTAAATAATCAATCAACAACATTAATGCCCTCACCTGTTCACCGATTGAAACCTGGACTCCGCGACCTCGTTGGAAGCAGACGACTATGGCGCAGTCGGAGGTTCAATGTAGTAACGGCATTATTACTATTATTAGAATCTGTGATTATGAGAAACGCTTACTGATGCCAGTGGGCCGTTAGTACGCCTCGTGTCCCAGGCTGCTCTTTGCGCTTTAAATTGCACCTTAACCCCACACACATCACCATCCCCATCCGTTCGCATCCAACCCCAGCAACCGTTAACAATGCCCAAGTCGGGTACCGAAGCAATGGTTGCGTATGTCCGAGTCTTCGTTCATGGTACACAAGAGTCGACTAATTCCAAATTTTTTAGAATTATGGGAGTAACAGGAACAGGTCTGTCACACTCGAATATATTCGTCCTTGCTAGGATTCGACCTCTTCTGTTTTCCAGGAAAATCAACGGTTAGGACAATCAAACTTGGCACTGGACAATGAATAGCCGTTTTGATCATCTGTCTTTCTTGTTTGCAGTTCATCCGTCTTCTTACTAACGATGAAAACATTCATATTGGTCATGATCTGGAATCTATGACGTTCGACGTCGTTACTTCCCGCTACGTCGACAAGGAAGCTGGTGTCCGTGCGACGCTTGTCGACACACCTGGTTTCGACGACTCCCGTGAGGGAGTTTCCGATACCGACATCCTTGGAAAAATTGCCAATTTCTTACAAGACAAGTGTGTGTCATCATTCATATTCCTCCTAGCGTCTACAACTGAGAATTCCCAGTGGAGGAAGGACGCTCAACGGTATCATTTATCTACACCGCATCTCCGACCCCCGGTTCAGTGGCATGGCGAAGAAAAACCTACGGGTTTTCAGGGAGCTCTGTGGCGATGATAATCTCGGCCACGTTCGATTCGTCACCACTTACTGGAATGTTGTCAGCGAGAAGGAGGGGAAAGACCGCGAAGCGGCCCTGGCCAATGGAGTTTTCAGACCTTTCATCGATGCTGGGGCACGATTGATTCGACACGACGGTGGATTTGAGTCTGCCAAAAAAATTATTTCGGATCTCGCTCGCCAAACTCCAGTGACGATGAAAATTCAGAAGGAGCTTAATGCTGGCATGGTCCTTGGAGACACGTCGGCCGGTGCAGTTATCGTTGAAGAGACGAAGGAACTCCAGAAGCGGCACGCGGAGGAGATGGAAGAGTTAAAGAAAGAGTTGGAGGAGGCAGCGAATGAGAATGATGACGACCTCAAAGCTGAGCTGGATGAAGAGCGGCGGAAGCTGGCGGAGAGGATTGCGCAGGTAGCGGAAGACCGGAAAAGACTGGCAATGCTGCGGCTGCCTTCAGAGACACGCCCTCTACCGCAGGTGGAGAGTGCCAACTACGTTTCCACGGCGATGTATACGATGAGTGAAGCTCCAGTGCAGCCGCAAAAGGGCAAGGGACTGGACGGTGAGCAGGCGAACCGTCATAATAGGGCTGAGAGGAACGGGAGGGAGAGCCGGGAGGATGTACAGAATACTCTACCAGATGAGGAAGGCCAGGAACGGCAACAACGGAGGGAAGAAAACTCAAGTCTTCAGAGACCACCAGTTCACAATAGTCCTCAAAATGTGGCTAACGTGAATGGGGAACGCATACCTACGACGGCGAATCGCAGCACCTTTAACCGTTTTATCTCGTGGTTAAAGGAAGTCTGTGGCAAATGGAAAAAATCTTGAAGACTCCCTGCTTCTTTAATATCTCCATATTGCTCTACCGCGCATCCCATGGTTCTATATATTGAATATGTACATACAAGTCCTATGGTTGTTGAGAAGGAATGGCCGAGTAAAAATACAAACTTTGTACATGGCACTTTCGTCCTGATCCCCAAGCTGGTCACTTCATCGCTCAGCTTGGAGATAACGGTGAACGGGATGACCAAGGACCGCGCGAGCTTCACGAACCAGGGCACTGGTCATGCGGCCGGCGAATTTACACGATTCACTATCGACCCCGTTAGATCTGGCTCGACGGGGTGGCGACGCCGGTCCGCGGTGAACACTGGTATCGCGCTGTGGAGGTGCGGCTTGGGTAGGCTAATGCCATTTACCGCTCCACGACGCACAGCATTCGCAGTGTCAAAGTGCAGGTTGAGTATTTTTCTTGGCAAGTTTGTCGCGTCATCTCACGTCTTGGCACGCTTCCAATTCAAGCACGGCAATCACTTTAATTTCCTGCAACTCAAGTTTTCCCTTTTGGGCGGCCTTGGGTTATTGGCGTTCTCACAGCGAGAGTTTGGCCTGTCACGCCAAGCCTAAGGCCTAAGCTCGGAACAACACAACTGAACTCTCTTGTCTGACAGTCAATCTCTAAGCGAGACAACGATCGTTTTTGTTCAGGAAGGTTCAGTTCGTCACCACCACCAAGCATCTGCGAGACAATTTTATGGAAGGCGTTCTCGCCCCCCCGGACTATCCGAATTCAGGGATGTGATAGTCTGTGGAAGACTCGCGCAGAGATGCGAACGAGTCTGCCTCATATTGCGCCGGCGTCAATTTCGAGCCCAGTCAAAATCCGAATCGCTCTGTTATAACACTTGATTCTTCGCACAGGCAGACATACACAATGTACAAATCAAACTCGGACCTTACTGTGACCGATAACATTTCATCCATGTACCGGCTTGATGTCCCACGCAAGGCCTACGAGTGTAATAAGTTGGTCGGGGCCTTTGAGTTGAATCTGTCACAATGATCAGAAAGGCTATTGGAGTACGGCCACAGTGCCACCCACAGTATGAGCAGGAGTATTGCCATCATACCAAAGCAAAGCTGCTTTCGGAGGATAAACACTGGCAGAGCTCCGTCAGTTCATCAATTATACAGAAAATGGGGACGTGGGTCACATACATATATTGACCCTCCTCAACTGGTTTAACTTCCCACTCGTACTTCTCAGTGACCCAGACCGGAATTGAATCAGGGTGGGCAGGCTTTTAATCCGACCAAGTAAATCAGTTGCTCGTTATGGCGTTTATTATTATTATTGACTTACTCCTTTTACACCAACATACAAACCCTTCTCGTTGCGGAAGCTAGTGGTTACAGTGTGTTTAGGACTGGGAGGAGGGTCGACCTTCAAAACCTGCCAATACGTCGCGTCAGAATTGGTGTTGTACGCCGCTTACACCGCGTGTAACGTACACCAGCACCACTGCGCGGGACGAGTTTGACATCATGTCCGGTCGCAGAACCTTTCGCAGTTATGAAGCCATTGTGCCTGAGATTCCCGACCGTAAAGGTCTGTGACGCAACCATGATAGCGCACACGAGTGGGACGATCAAAGAGGAACGCGATAAGAAGGAGCGCATTGTTAGTAGAGTTGGAGCAAAAGCACTTGCAGAAGATGGGGCACGAAGGTGACCTTTTATGCGCTCCGTTGGCCATGCCCATGAACGCCAAGGTCTCGCAGAGCGAGTATCAAATCACGCCATCCTTTGCGATTCTTGTCACTCGAGTCGTACGTGATATAATGGTTTCATCCACTGATTTAATTTGCGCCCATCTATGGTTAGCTGCAAACGTCAACTATTGTGATAAACAGAACGGCTTGGCTAACCTGGTAAGCCAATTCATTCCGTAACGGCTACATGAAATGAGGAGCACATGCGGAAGCATGATGGTTGTTTTCTTGACAATAATGGGTGCGGATTGGGTTCGTGAATGGGGACTTACTGCGTGTATGTGTGATGATTCGAGTGGAGTATTTGGCACCACGACGGTGGCAACAACATATCGGGTGAAGACGCTGCCTCGACGCCGTGTTATTTCGCTATATGTTACATATCTTGCCGTCCTCAGTCTTAGGAATGGGAACACAAGAAGGCTGGTACTTGCCCGCATTATCTACTCTTGTGTGGAGGCCACCAACAACGTGTCAGGCAAGCTTATGCTATATGAATGCCAGTAGGACCCTTTCCTTACGGTCTCCCTCCCTGGGCCAAGTAATTCGACCTGAATCGAGTATTTGTGATTGCTGTATTGGTTCAGAGGCATACACCTATAAATACATGGTCAGCCGCGATATTATGCTTGCGACGTAATTATTGTGCACGATGAAACAACGTGTGCGTGGATGTGAACAATGACTGAGAAAAGAAGAAAACAGACATGCTCGGTTTTCATCTTCGAATAGCGTCGCGTACCAACGAATCAGTAAGACGATTGCTCAATATGGTATAATTCATCATGTACCCCAAATCAAAGGTCTGTCAACCCATCGCGGTCAGTTGCATGCCGTATGACGGGGTATACGTATGGGGCACCTGGGGTAGATGCCTGCCACGCGAGGCAGTGCTTATCAGGGCGTAGATCCCAATCTGCCGGCCTTGGCAGTTGTCTCCAAGAACTATGAACATAAAAGAGCATTGGCGATGGATCTCGAATAAATGGGACGACCGTGACACACCTCCAATCGTCGACGAACAAAATGACGGGAAGGATGAGTCTCTGCCCGGTTCCGAACAACAAGGACTCCATACTTATCCTCCGGGAATGCAGATTCCGCGCACGACAGGGAACACGATGGCAAGATTCCTGTCAACATCAAAAGACTTTCAAGTTTGTCCTTTCTCGAAGCCAATATGCAACTTGATGGTTGCACTTCCCAGGAGTCGGCGGTTTTCGACAGAACCCCCATGAACGCGTGCTAACAGAGTGGTTGTTACGTGTTACTAGCCTGTAGTAGTCACGCCGTGTAAACAGACTTACTATGAATCGGATGCTCCAGTGATGATGTCGATCTTGTTTCTCTCGTTCGGCTCTTTATTTAGGTACGTGACTCGTTGTATAATGGGCTCAGCGGAACACGTTATGGTCCTGTGCATCTGTTTTGCATTTTTGCAATTAGGACTCAAGTTGGTTCAACACTCTGAATCGGTAGAGTCTAGCAGCAACCTAATGCCTTAATCTCCCGGCAACGCAGTCAAAATATACGCCATTCTTTGCTCACGCCGACAGGTGCAGATCTAAGGCCCGAGTGACAGTGGGCGCCGTAAACTAATCAGGACTCTACGGTAACCGATGTCATCAGTTCAGTATTTTACTGGGTCGAAGTCCCACACAAGGGTCGGGAGCGGAGTATACACGTTGGGGGCCACAAGTTGAACCTGCCATAACGATCAGCAAGGTCATCCCAGTGTAACGACAAAACCACCCACGGGGCCCGTCCGGTCATGAGGGAAGGCGTCAAACCAATACAAATGACGTTCATCTATGCCAATCCTATCGGCAAAGGCCCGTCAGCACTATTCGGCGAGGCAGCAATGAGTCGCGGGCCACGCACAAATATTTCCCATCATCTTGGCGGCTAACTTGCCACTTATATTCATAGGGCACCCAGACCAGATGAACAGGGGATTCAGGTTTCTTGTAATCCAATCCGATCAACTGCTATCACATTGTTTGATAGTTTGTCGACTTACTCCTTCTATGCCAATATATAAATCATGATCTACGCTTTTGAAGCTGGTGGTTACAACGCGGTCATGGTGATTAGGCGCAGTGCGGACCCTTAAATGCTACCAAAGACGGCACGTTAGACTTGGTGTTGTACGGTGCAGATATTGAGTATTAACGTACGGCAGCCTCATGGCACGAAACAGCCGTGATATCATGACCCCGCGCAATACCATGTTTAGATACGCAGTGATCATTCTTAACACTCCTGACGGTGAAGACGCCCTGTGACGCGACCGTAAGAGTGCACACAAGTGAGAGGATGAGGGAGCAGCGGGAAAGAAAAGAGCGCATTGTAAGCACAGTTAGAAGGGGAAAGGAAGCTTCCTGAGCTTGAAGGGTTGAGCATAGTGGGCTTTTATACGTTTCGCGTAGTCACCGGTCACCCATCCCCGAGAATGTCCCGCAGGGGTAAGAAGAATTGCTAACGCAAGTACGTCATATTTCTCGTAAATCCTAACGTAGATGCATATCATCGTTTAGTTCACTAATTTCATTTTCGCCCGCCTCTGTGTGACTGAGGTAAACAGCAACACCATTATTATGATCATTCGGGAATTCAGCTTACAACGTTGTCCAAACCAGTCAGGCGAGACGTGCATGCACGTGCACAAGTATCGGATGAAGAGCGTCGGATCAGTACGTGGTTGATGTCCGATGAATTTAGTTTCCGATCATCGCTTGACTTGGAGCATGTTGATCTTGACCTTTTTAGAATAGTGTTTATACTCTCGGCCTTCGATGAGCGCCGTCGAATGGTCTCCTCCCCAGTCAACCTTCCGCCAAGACTCTCCTCGACTTTGCAACTTACTATCCTCAGAGCATATGATAACGGAAAGGAGAATTCTGCGGGCGGTGTAACGAGTGATGTGATCGTGCGGGCATACATGTCATGTGTCACGCTGCATTTTCTGGCAGGTCACGCGTCACGATCCAGACCTGGATCGCGGCGGCGGCGATGTCGGGGAGTTATAGCGAAGAGCACCATAAGGCAAGGGCGATTGACCGATAAATCCAGAAGGAGAGGGAGGGGTAAACGCATCTGACCACTGTCGAACAGCGCACAATCCTCTTTCGAGCTAGTCAACATCGATAAGGTCATTCGGGACGTGAGGATGGCATAAATGTTCCCAGTTCGACGCAATAGTGACAGTGCGCAGTTGGGAGCAAACGCTGAGCTTTTGGTCGAAGGTGGCTTTGTCGACGCAGAGAGACACCTCCCTCATACTATTCCCCCTTTCTTCGTTCCCGAAGCCGTGTTTGAATATTTGCCCATGGAGCACATTACTTGACGATCGTCCCAGGGCGACCATTAAAGACGCTTTAACACGTCGATTGGACAGAAGATCCCTTCTTGAGATATTTCTATTGGTTCGTCTTCGGCGTTATACTACATGTTGGCAAGACTGAACTAACTTGGACATACGCATACAACAGTGAAAAAAAACCTACTTTGTATTCTCAGAGGACTGCAACATCTTCCCAAGACACCGCTCCGACTCAGGAATCTGAAATGTAGGGCCGTATCCTTTATAAGGCAATGTCGTACATACAGCATCTTCTGCTTCAAACTCTGGCCAAGGTTGAGCACTCAGTAAGTTACGTACATGATACATCGCCTTCTCACTCTCAGAAACATCAGTATTGTCCCAAAATAAAATAACGGCCTACAAATCAGGATCTCTCCACACTAACCACGCCTCCACCCCTGCTCTGCGACGCTTCACCATCCCTCTCAACGATACATCCTTGCCGGATTCTTTTTCGTGCATGAACCTCACCAATCTCGATATACTGAGCACGCTGGCGGGGTGAAGCCGAATTTATGCCACGGCACACTACACATATGATGTCTCGACGAATTTAAAGCACATTTAGGCCATATGACACAGTTTAGTTATTTTATCTCAGGAAGACCATAAGGCAATTGTTGGAAATGTCCGAATTAGTATGCGTGGGAATATACCCCGCCATGTCACTAAAATACAAAACCCGGTTGACCACCTGTGTTTGTTGATGTTTACTAATGACAGACAGAAGAAGAGATTCGACACTCTCGGCGGCTCTTATTTTTGTTCTGTTTCCATATGGAGTAACTCCGAGAAAGTATTCTCAATGAGTTCATTCCAGACTATATCGGAAGTAATCGTCCCAGAGCGAACTTTTCCGGCCCGTAGTTTTATACTTTCCCATACATTAATCTACATCAAGTTGTGAAAATGAGGTGCATGCAGAGGGTTGAACTTTGAGGAAACTCGAGCTTGATATCTGTGAGAGTCTTTAGCTGTATGTTTATCAGCCGGGACCCCAGCCAGCGAGTTTCTCCCTTCGGTCTGTTGAAAATATACCCGATATAGTCTAGAATGAATTTTGCAATGAGTATGTATTGTGACAATACCTTCTCAGAGTTACTACATATGGAAACAGAACAAAAATAAGAGCCACCAGGAGTGTCGAATCTCGCATCTTTCAGACATCTGTCTGTCATTAGTAAATATCAACAAACACAGGTGGTCAACCGGGTTTTGTATTTTAGTGACATGGCGGGGTATATTCCCACGCATACTAATTCGGACATTTCCAACTATTGCCTTCTGGTCTTTCAGTGACGCACTGTACTACACGAACCGGTGTGCAAACAGCATGGAGAAGGATGCGGTCATCAGGCCGAGGGCGGAAACAACGGTCGCGATGATACACATGCCGTGGCAGACTGGACGCCGCGTGAGCATTCACCTAAATCTCAACATCAGAATGCACTTCAATACGGCCAACGCCACCATCGTCGTGATGGGTGATAGTGGTGGTGGTGATGGTGGTGTTCGCCGTAATTGGCATCGCCATCATAGCCGTCCTGAATGTTTTGCTATTCAGATTTAGGAGGACGAACGTAGTCAATATAGTAGGCGCAACAGAGCTCGTGGTCGTAATCACCAGCACCACCGCGGGGCAGAACGCTGGCGACGGCAAGATAGGGGAGAACGAGTAGTAAAGTCATGACAGATCCAGCTTGAGGGCCTCGATAAAGTGGTTGAACGGGAACGTTATCTGTGGGCTATTATATCCACTAATTATCACCATCAGTCACCAAGTTAGATTCGTGTGGTGTTCATTGTAGTGAAGTTCAATGATAATTGTGTCTTTTGTTCAGTGAAACCAACGTTAGTGATTACTTAAACCGGTAGCTTCCCGAAAATGTAAATAGGGAAGTGGACGCGAAGGCTAACTCGTCTGTTGCCTTCGGTCTACCACCCACGCTAGCGTTCTCTCATTCAGCGATTTCTCACCCTTCGTATGATGATAATTTTGAGTTTGATTGTAGTAAATAAAGTTCATGACAATTGTCTTTTTGTTCAGTGAAATCATCGTTAGTGATTAAACTAGAAGAAATCCAGGGCATGCTCCGGTAAGTATGGGCAACTCTACTTCCATTCCACAGACAGCAGGTGTTCCATCCAATCCATTACCTTGGCCATATCATTATCTAGCGCGTACTTATAAAAAAAAACGCAGATCAATACAACTAGAGCAGATCACCCAGCGCTGCCAACTCCGGTCCGCCTGACTCACGCATTCCAATTTCCCAATCTGTACCGAGTCAATCAAATAGGTGACAAGGCAGGAAAAATCAAAAAACGGGAAAACGTACAACTATAGATAATCGTGACGGCCATGAGGATACCCGTTCCGCTCCCAATCGCACCCATCAGATCGGCAGCGACGGAGAGCAGGCCGAGGATAGCACCCCCAAATGCAGCTGCAGTGGGGATAACGCGTTTGAGTTCCTTGTACATCGATCCTTCACGGTGACCCGCCATGACCTGCCAACAAAAATCCCGGTCAGCACGTGTGAATCCCCTAATGTAACACACGTTACCATCTGTTGATCTTTTAGCTGCTTCGCGACATCGCGCGGGCCAGAACCAGACACTTCAATCCACGTCTTGGAGAAGAGCGCACAGGCAGTGAGGACAAACGTGATGTAGATGGCCATATGAATCGGGTCAAGGATGGCCTGCTTGAGCGTGTGCGGGGGCGACATATAATAAGCGATACCCGACTTGGCAACGAGCTGCGGTGAATCATCCATGGGCTCCCAAACACCAATCAATCGGACCAAAAAGTTGTCCGGGAAGCGACTCGCTAGCATCTGCGAAATGATGAACACATTCGACGTCAGCGCCGACTCGAGCATGATGGGCATATTCGACGTGTAAAACAGCTTGATGGGGTACGTCCCCCTTTGGCCGCGGAACCGGCTGCTCTTGACCGGAATCTCAATCCGGAAGCCTTGCAGGTAGATGACGACGGCAAAGATGACGATGGTCGCGATCAAGTTCATAATGTTCGGCAGCCGTTCGCGCCAGAACGCCTCGCGCAACGCGCGTCCCTTGTCGTTCCACGTGAACAGGAGATGGAACAGCGCGACGATCGCGCCCTCGAATTCGGGTCCGCGTCCAGTGTTGATCGTGGTAGGCGAGAAGGCCTTCCACACGATGGTCTCGCAGATGTTGGTTGCGATGAAGAGCGAGATGCCAGACCCTAGTCCATACCCTTTTTGGAGCAGCTCGTCGAGGAGGATGACGATGAGCGCAGCGGCAATAAGTTGGATGATGAGAAGGAGACAGACGCCAGCGCCGATATCGCGGGGTTGACCGTATAGACCGGTGAGCACGTAGACGGTAGCCTGGCCGAGAGAGATGATGAGGGCGAAAACTGTCGACAAGTCCTAAGCGAGAATCCAGAGGGCGAGGGGGAAAACAAAGGAAAACGCACGCTTCTGGGCCCCGCCGAACAATGCACGGTCCTCCTTCAAGCTAAAGTCGACGTCGATAAGGTTTGCACCAGCCAAGAGTTGCATGATCATTCCGGAGGTGAGGATGGGACTGATTCCGAGCTCCATCAGGGTTCCACGGTTTGACGCGAGAATGACACGCATCCAGTAGAGCGGGTCAGCAGAGTCGGACGACATGATGCCATAGAGCGGAACTTGGGAGCAAACCAAGAAAATGAGGAGAGTGACGGCAGTCCATAGGACCTTTTGGTTGAAGGGGACCTTGTGGACGCAGACGGATTAGTATGACTGACACGCACAAAGCACACAACGTCACACTTGCCTTGCGATCCGGGGAAGAAACCTCAGGAAGGATTGGAAGGAACGGCCTGACGAGATTCAGAAACCGAACTGTCGAAAGCGTCAGTCGTGGATTGTGTAGAATGCGCAAGGAACCTTACAGCCGCTCATGACTGGGTGAGAGAGCAGGTGAAGTGCTTTTTTAACAAACTTGAAAACTAGACGTGGCAGCTTAGGTAATCAATCCTCTTGCGCTACAAAGCCAAACAACCTCTTGTACATTTATTTTAAGTTTTATCTCTAATGATACAAAGTCCGGGTATCGAAAGGTGAGGGTATCCTGTAAAGTCCTGGGGTATCGTGAAAGACGTGAGTCCGAATCGAAAATAAAAATTGGCGGGAGGGGGGGGGGGGCCGTTCACGTCGTCGTATGCAGTTCCCAGACTTCAGGTCCTTTCGATGTCAGAGTCAACCCGCAAAACATTCCGCGCCCTTCTAAAAAATCAACCCGCCTCAGCCCAGCCACTCGCTCCGCCTCTTGATTCGCTGCCGACTTGCTCCGCCGCAGATACGCGTTGGACACGTTCGATTTCCCCTGCTCCGTCGGGATGAGGTCGTACTCGGTCTTGCTCGCGGGCTGGCGGAGGAAGGCGGGCAGTCCGTACAGCACATCCCGCACCGTCACGAATGGAAGGGACGGATCAGAGGGGCCGAGTCTGATATGCCAGGGCAATCGCTTGTGCACGATGACGAGGTACGGCAGGGGCGGGTAAGTCGCCGGCTCAAAGAGCACCCCAGGAGGGAGGGCTGCAGCAGACTTGGCGGGGCCGTTGATGTGGGTAAGGTCGAGTGTGATAGGGGCCGTATTACCATATTTGGATGGCACGGCCAGGTATGAGTTGAGAGAGACGCTAGTGGTGGGTAGCGGCGAGTACGAGTAGGGCGAGGACCAGTGGTCCAACGGAGTAAAGGGGCCGTCCGAGTCGCTGACGGTGGGCAGGGAGTAGGACGAGTGCGGGGTGGACGGGGCGGGCGACGGAGGGAGGGGATAGATTTTGATTTCGGGGGCAAAGTGGACGTGTTTGCCGGGCATCATATACAGTAAATGTGTGAAGACGCTCTGTAATGTTGAGGCGCCCCTCGTCCAGCACACGAGGAGTGGGGAATTATCAGCTTTCAATCCGAGCGTTTTATCTGCCTCGTGCCCGCCGACAAGGGAGAATAATCTAAACACAGCACTGCGGTCAAATTCAATTGATTTGACTCAAGGGAAGATCATTTGACCTGCTACTCACCGCCTCCGCAGCACCGAGTCAAGGTACACCGTTACACTTTGCATATGTTTTTCCTCCCGCCCCAGGCGCCCATACAACTTGAACTACGCATGACTGCGCCCACGGCCTCCTTGTATTTGTGCTAACGTAGCTACACTAGCCATTGTCCGACCTAGCGTGAATCCAACTCAGACTATACACGTTACGGCACCCATCAACCGGCACCGACACAGCCCCTTTGGGTAACCATGACATATACAATTGGACATGTACATTCATTTTCTGACTCACAAGCGCTAAAATGACTTGGACTTACGTGGTTCAACCGTCATGGACACGTATATCGTACTTGCATTGTACAACAAGTCAACATAACCACATGAATAGGGGATACTAGAATCCAAAAAAAGAAAACCGCCACCAGGCACATACACACGACCGTGGCGATGGGGGCGCGGGCGCGGGCGGGCACCGCCATGCCGATAAGAATAAAACACAGTGACGCACTGACGGCGGGATCACGACCGTGACAAAGCTTTCCCATTCCTTGCATGCAGCACAGGCCGCCCAGGATGATGTTGATGGCGGTGGGGCTGATGACTATCAGCCTGTATTTGGGCTGCTCTCGCCGTGGACGCGCGAGTCGGGCTCGAAGGCCCAGGCACGGGCGTCGTTCCCCTCCGCCCTGCTACGTTGTTGGCAGCTGCCATCGCGCGCAACATATTCCCATTGCTCGGCCTCTTCTTGGCTGCCGCTCCCGTCCCCGCTCCCGTCCCCGACCCCGCTCCCGGCGCCGTCGCGTCCGCAGCACAACTACCACCCCCCGTCGTCGCTGATGGGTCCTTGACGCTCCCGCCCACAGCACTACCCATTTTCGCACGATTCCCACCCTTGGCAGCCACTGCAATCTGCTCCCGCTCCGCCCGTTTCAAAAATGGACTCGGCAGGTCCTCTTCTCCTTCATCCACGAAAGCACAAAACACCTTGTCCCGCTTCAAAAATGGACTAGGCAAGTTCTCCTCATCATCCAGATCATACTGCGGCGCAGACTTGGATCTCTGCGCAGACTCAGAATCCTCGCCTTGCTTGTGCTCCTCCCGCTGCCGTGGCTGCTTCCCGTTCCCAACGGGCTGCGAGTGCGAATGGGACTTGCGCCCCCTCTTCGCACCAGACCCGTCATTCGTCTCTTTCCCTTCTTTCGCCTTTTTCGATACACCCAACACGGGCACCGTCACCGCTCGCGTGAACG
Organism: Amanita phalloides; assembly: GCA_032173475.1. Taxonomy (NCBI): domain Eukaryota; kingdom Fungi; phylum Basidiomycota; class Agaricomycetes; order Agaricales; family Amanitaceae; genus Amanita; species Amanita phalloides. The sequence continues at coordinate 162,631 of JAENRT010000007.1, read as the reverse complement.
ACGTCCGCCGAGGTGCCTGTGCTGGTGCTGGTGCTGGTGCTGGTGCTGGTGGTGCTGATGATGTCTTGCCCATGGACGGCCTCCGGGTCTTGGCCGCGGGCTGCGCAGACGACGACGACACGGCATTGGACGTTGTCGATGGAGCCGTATTTGACGAGGACGAGGACGAGGCTGAGCTCGAAACCTCGCTCTTACCGCCACGCCCATTCCGCTCCTTCACCTTCCGCCAGCTCGGGCTGGGCGGTAGGCTCACAGCCGAGATATCGAGCGTCCTGCTCTCGTCCGCACCAAACTCGAAAATCTTGGCAAAGTTGAGTCCCACCTTGGGCGTCACTTTGAAAATAAGGCCGACTTCTGTAGGTGTGGGTGTCTCCAGGACCTCACCGGTGGAGGTGAGAACGACACCTTTCATGGCCGAGGGTGCAAAGTCGCTGAACATGGCGCGTGAGCCTGGCGTCTCGATAGGCGGGAAAGTCTGAGAGAGACGTTTGGTAGCTTTGGGCGTTGCGTCCAGAGAAGGCCGCCGTTCCCTTGTTACTTTCCGTGCTGAAGGCATGAGCAAGTTCTTTACTTCTTCCAACGGTGTTTTCCCTTTCCGTTCTGTATCTAACCGACACGTCACCGTTTATCTGGAAACACGGAACAGGAATCATCGTACCTTTGACCCATTCCTCCAACATGGTCACCTTTGCTTCCAATTCTTCCCTGGTACTGCTCAGCCTCACCTCCTCTACCTTGAGCTCCTCCTCTCTTTTCTCCATCTCTCGTCTCCAGATCTCCACCTCCTTCGTGATCTCCACCTCCCTCCTCGCCCAGGATTCACACACCTCCATCTCGCGCTTCTTGACCGCCCCTGCAATCTCCTCCTCCCTCTTCGCCATGGCTGCCTTGACCTCCTCCTCCCGTCGCATCACCGCCACACGCAGCTCCTCCTCTCTCCTCGCCACCGCATTCCGTACTGCCGCCTCGACATCTTGCTGGGTATACCGCTGCACCCCGGCGCGATGTTGGATGTGCGCCACGTGTTTTTGCAGGCTCGCCAGCTCCGCATCCTTTTGCGCGAGCAGTGCTGCAAGGTGGCGTTCCTTTTCATGGAGGGCGGCTTCCCGCACGAGGACCTCGCGCTCCTTGTGGGACACGGTGGCCCTGTGTGCTTTCACGGCTGTTAACCTGGAACAGTCAGTATCTGCGGTAAAAGAGAAAGAAAAGACGTACATCTTTTCTGTCTCGGACACTTTGAAGACAAGCTCTAGTCGCTCATGTTGTAGTAGCTGTGCTGCTGATGGTCGCATCGCAGGCTGATGATGTACGTCAGAGTTGTGCATTGTCGGACGTTGACGGAAACTCTTACGTTCAAGCTGAGCATGGATTTTATCACATTAGATAAGGCTTGGGAGTAGCCTCGTGGGAGTGGGGGTATCCGTCCGTTTCTGCTCCAAATCACGTGGTTAATAGCGTCAACGCCATGAGTGGAGAAAGACGGACCGTATACTTATACTAAGTTCTGCATGAGTTTTCGCTTCGTGGAAGGGGGGTTTCAGCGCGCATAGTTCGTAAATTAAACAGCCGAGTGACCAAATGTCAGATTTCGAGTCGTAAGCTTTTTCTTGCATGAGCTCGGGTGACATGTAATATGGCGTCTGCTCCGTTGTCATCACATACACCGAGAGATGGATGGATGGACTCACCCCGACGTATGTATTGGCAAAACTGGCCTGTGCCAGTGCCTTTGAGAGGCCAAAGTCACCTAGCTTTACAGTATTATTCTCGTCCAGAAATACTGCAACGTGTCAGCTCGACGGAATTGATGGTGAAGGGGGAGGGCGTACCATTATCAGGTTTCAAATCTCTATGTAGAATCTGCACCTTTCTATCCCTGCCTCCTGCGTCGCAGGAGGTACCTCCGTCAGTTATGGAACCACTACCACTGGCACCGGCGCCTCCAGTGCCACATCCCACACTACCATTAGAACTACCACTGCCACCACTACTATTACTCCTCGCATGTCCTTGATGACCATTAGGATGATGACAATGTTGTAGCGCGCGTAAAATCTGCATAAAGTAATTCCAAATGGTATCTTCAGGTATCGGTCTGTTGTGCTTTGTAGCGAGCTTGATGACGGACGAGAGGTCCCCGCCGCCACAGTACTCCATAAGGATGTAAAGGATGCCGGCGTCCCGGTCGACGTAGCGGTCTATGTAGCGCACGATGTGTTCGTGGTTCAAGTCTTTGAGGATGTTGCTGCGGAGGCAGGATGAGTGTCGCGTTTGAGAAGAGAAGGCAAGGGCCACTCACACTTCGGAAACAATCTGCTTTCGATCACGTTCGCTCATCTTTTCAAAGTTGAGCTCTTTGCGTGCAAAGGTCTGTACATACAAAGTCAGAGGCTTGACACGCGCGCGTGGATCGAGTTGGATGGAAAGGGTACCATTCCATCCGCCTTACGCCGGACCTTGCGTATGACACCAAAGGAACCATTTCCGATGATGTCGAGGGGGTCGTATGAGTCAATGAATGGGGAGGACATGGAGGAGAGAAGGAGGAAATGAATGGGGTCGCGCGCGCTTTGGCCGCCAAGAAGTGCGCACTCCCGACAACGAACTGCCACGTGACCGCGCCTTCAGCCGCCACCTCATACTCACGGCTCCGGCTTTCTCGCTAATAACGTGTCTCTGCATCGGACTGTCCGAGGTATCTTATGAACATCATATATTTTTGAATTACACTCTTAACCACTTGAATTTCCAACTACTATCAGTATCGAGTCGTATACACATCTAGATATCGCGATCAAGATTATTCTCATGGTTATGAACATCGACATACCAACATTTAAGCCAACCAGGTCAATTTTCCATCGACCGGAGATTGAGAAACAACAGACTTGAGTTTACCCGTGATCAACAACGTGGATTTGCCTTGCACCAGAGGAATGGTGACGCTGAGCGGGCCAACCTCTGCCTCACGACTAATCGTGTACTGTCCATTCAATTGGTCCACGCTGTCGTAGCATAGGACCACCTCCATTGACTGGAGTCGTTTAATGGCCACGCCAAATAAGCCGCTGTATTGATATTGCCTGCCATCGATATAGAAATAACCACTGAAAATACTGTTTTCGCATGAGATGCTGCCGGGTGCTTTTTTCTGAGACATGATATTTCTAACGTTGGATTCATCGTTTAAACATATGAACTGCACAAGAGGGTCGTACTGTACCTGGAGTTCACACTAGAGATGCGGGATGTACAAGCTTCGAATGAATCCTCCCTTTTTGATGTCCTTTTAGGCAACATCCCTTTCGGTACGTCGTGCGGCGAGTTTCTCATGTTAACCTTGTTATGGATTTTTTCCATGAGCCCTTCAATTCGGCGAAACAGAATTGACACCCTGTCGTTCAGCGAATTCAATTAAGATGTGCAGAATAGGACAACACCGTAACCTACCCTTGTCCAATCTTGACACGCGTTCTTCAAGTTTGAATGGTCTGCGGAATCCAGAGCAAGTCCATTCATGCTGTCAAGTCATTGTAATGGCTTTCCCTAATCGTTCCATTCTGTTATGGCATATCAACGTTTGAAAAGTGAGGTAATTGTCACGGTGATCAGGTGCCATATCATCACACGCCCTTTCCAATAAGTATCCAATAGACCTCGCTATGGCTTGACACTATCAATGAGACGGATCCAGGACGGAGGATGAATCTACTCTACCGTTTGCTCGAGAAACATGTTGAGTAGCCTCAGCGTGGGAAGTCGCGTCTCGGGATTTACCGACGAACCTCCTCCGAAACTAGCGGAATGAAGATAAGAAGAATAGTGTGGGTGAGGAACTCCATATGTTACAGATCGCAGATCACCGGTTTGACATATCTTAGCACCGGCCCTTTTCACCAGTAACTATCCCGCCATGACTGACAGCATGAATGGAACGAATGCAGAACAAAAGACAAGTCTGCTCTACCGTTTGTGGAAATGAAGGTGATAACAAGAACAAGGAACTCTACATGTCACGGACCACAGCCTCAGAAGGCAAGACAGTGCCTGGTCAGAGCACGTAAAAAGGGAGGGTTTACTTGCAATTTGCACATCCTACATCTCCACCATGGACCCCCACGTAGTACACTCTTTCGAACGCTTCAGACATATCTTAAAACGGGCGACCATACCTCTGGTTCCAGCCCCAGACATCCCATTCCCCCAGTTTCCTGGCGGCTTGCCTGACCTTAACAACGTCCAAGGCGATGTCTTATTTCGCTTTCCGAAGGTACTGTATTTTTTACAAATGTCATGGTCGTCAGTTGTCCAACATCTCCAATTAGAAAGTAGAAAACTTTGTTTTCTTCAAGATCACCGACGTCCCTAAATTCAAAGTCGCTCTCAAGGAATTCTTGCCGACTCCAGCTGAAGAAGTTTCGCAATTCCTACACAAAATAAGTGATGCAAAAGGGAAGGTCACTACGTCAGTGGCGCCTGGCGATCCACCTTGTATCTCCAAACGACAGTGGCAGATTGCCTTCTCTCGCATTGGCATAAATCTTCTCGGAGTGACTGAGGGAACAGGTGACATGCGGTTCGATGCGAATCCCATGATGTACGACAAGGAATTCTTGGGCGATCATGAAGAATGGGACGATCCCTTCCAAAAAGGCGGTCTCCATGGCGTCATCTCAATTGCAGCATGTAGTAAGTAACACGGAACTCCGTGACAACCGTTTTGCCCAGGCAATTCCTCATTTTCATTCAATAGCCCCGGAGGAGTTGATGACATGGACCAAGGATGCCATTGACTTATTTGGATCCTCCACAACGTATACGACTGTCGGAGGTAAAGTGCGACCGGGAATGATGGATGGACACGAACACTTTGGCTTTTTGGATGGCATAGGCCAACCAGCTCCGAGGTTAGCCACCATGATTCTTGATTGAACGTAGCGATCTTTATAACACGTTCAATAATAGGGGTGTTGTAGCTCCTAAGCCTGGTCAACTTGAAGTTGATCCCGGTGTCGTTGTCATGGGGTATAAAGGTGATCCGGCCCTGGATAATCCGAACAGCACTACGCCCCGTCCCTCTTGGACTAAAGACGGTACAATGCTGGTCTTCAGGAAGCTTGAACAAGACGTTTTGCTATTTGATTGGTTCAGGGAGCAAAACTTGGATTCGATGAAAGAGATACTCAGGAAAAGACGTGACGCTCCCGCACTTGACGACGAAGAGGTCAAACAACTTTTTGGTGCACGATTGTTTGGAAGATTCCCATCGGTATGTTTTTGTGGGTTTTGTTTTCACAAATGCCTTACAATGCGCCTCGACAGGGTGCACCGCTTGCGCTCTGTCCTTATAAAGATAATCTCATCATCGCAAATGACAAATTCAAAAGGAATGACTTCGACTATGTCATTCGGAATGATCCCAATATTTCTCCGTATCGGCCAAGCGAATATTACTGTCCGTTTACCGCCCATATACGGAAAAGTGTGCCAAGGACTCTTGATCCGTTCATCTCCAAGGCATATCTAGAATCTGGCGCAATCATACGTAGCAGTATTCCGTATGGAGATGAAGTAAGTTATTGCATTCATGTCTAGCGCCGTGTTAACGATCTGAGTAGATCACGGAGGACGAAAGGAAGAAATTTGATCCCAATCAACCGACGCCTAGTCCGCGCGGTCTTCTTTTTGTTTGCTACGCATCCAGTATAGACGAGGGATTTATTCGGCAGAATATCTCATTTTCTCTCAACGATTATTTCCCTATTGCGTCTTTGCAACCTGTCAGACACGGTGAGTGGCTTGCAACCGATGAGAAAGTGACTACTATAACATATATTTTTTAGGGCAAGATCCGATTCTCGGATCTCCAGACTTTTCTATTGATGTCCCAGAGAGCCGGAAAAAGGACCCGTTCTTCTTGACATCGCGTGGCGGAGAGTATTTCTTTGTCCCATCCGTATCCACGTTAAAGGGCTGGGCCGAGTTACCCACCGTAATGGAGTCCTCTGTATATATATTTGTATGAATGTGCGAAATACCAATATGTGTTTGACAAACACACGTAAGGCCTGGCGATAAATCTCTCTGAGCCCGAAGGACTCAGTTTCTTGAGAACCAGGATTACTTTGTTCAAGATCTAGCCTAGGGCCGACGATACGCCATTGATACGCTGTATCGCATCTAGACATCTAATCATACGTTCGTTTCTTGTAAGCCAAGTGAGCAACAATAGATCGAGAAATGCAGGTGGTAATGCACGAGAAGCAAGTAATTGATTGTGTAAACATTCTACAAAAAATTAGCTCAGGGTACTAAGGTTTTCATGAACGACGTCGCGTAGAAAACCGACTACATTAGAACCAGTAAAATATCACGCAGCTCACCTCAGCCATGGCAGAAAAACGGCTGAGGTGACAGGCAGTGACTACATGATAGGTGCGCAGCACGGATCTGCAGGCGAACCTGGAACTGATGATAGAAACGTACCAAAGATAGAAACTGATAAAAAAAAAGTGCGTCAAGCGCTCTGAACTCCAAACATGTGCATTCAGGCAGTCTACCAGCAGTTGACAGGCAGGGCTATGCATGGTGGAGCCATCTGAGTCGACAGGCCGAACGAGGTGGGGAGATGCAGGTCGGTTGTGCAGTACGAGAAATTTTTGACGTGCTAATGAATCTCAACCTGTCGTGTGGTTGAACTTCAACATCAGCCCAAGCATGGCGTTCAGAGCGCGCTATCGTGCCATGTAACGACTTCACAGGGTCATAATTACGTAATTGACACGTGGCCATAGCATTCACTTACAGACTTACGCCCGTGTGAAGAATCTCATGCCTTCCAGTGAACTTAATAATGGTAGGTTCAGGCTATACTTATGGGTTTACGGCAAGGTGTGATCCATCATTCTGCCTGTCGTGGTTTGCTTGATACATTTTGATTCGATAGATGGGAACCTATCCTTGTACATATCGGTGCTTAAGTGGCTTTATCGTCAATATACCGCAATTAACGGATTCCGGAAACTTCTGAATTGGCTACTCGTGGCTTCGGTGTGCAATTGCTCGGATCGGAATAGCTCATGCTTGTTCTCTCGATATAGAACGAGTCTCGCACCCCAGTTGCATGGTTCATGCCAGACGACAGGGTGTGATCACGCGGGACCCCGCTATAACTTGGAATGGACATTCCACGTTTAGCAAATCCAGAAAATCTGATGAACCGTTACATGGTACCCGTCGAATTGAATAAGGTTCGTAGCAAGGAGTCACAAACGTGGAAGGCGACGGACCTGATTGAATGTCACGTAAGAAGGCAAGATAGTGCCTGCTCGGAGTACTCAAAAGGGAGGGTTTTTTTGCAAGTCGCGCGTCGTACATCTCCACGATGGAACCGCACGTGAAATACTCTTTCGAACGCTTCAGAAATATCTTAAAACGGGCAACCATACCTCTTGCGCGAGACCCAAACTTCCCGTTCCCTGAGTTTCCTGGTGGCTTACCTGACCTTAACAATGTTCAAGGCGATGTCTTATTCCGCTTTCCAAAGGTGATGTATTAGTATATACCGCGGTCGCTGGGTGTCTAATATCGTCTAATCAGAATGTAGAGAACTTCATTTTCTTCAAGATTAAGAAGGGTCAAGTCTCCACTTTCAAAGTTGCCCTCAAGAAATTCGAGCCAACCCCATCTAAAGACGTTTCACAGCTCCTACACCAAATAAGTGACGCAAAAGAGGGCTCCACTACGTTAGCCGAATCTTGTATCTCCAAGCGACAGTGGCAGATTGCCTTCTCTCGCACTGGTATAATTCTTCTCGGAGTGACTGATGGAACAGGCGACATGCGGTTCGATTCGAATCCCATGATCTCCGACAAGGGATTCCTAGGTGATCATGAAGAATGGGATGACCCCTTCAAACGAGGCGGTCTCCATGGCGTCATCTCAATTGCAGCATGTTGTCAGTAACGATCATTGACAAAGATTTGCCCTGAAAATCCTCATTCGTTCAATAGCTCCGGTTGACTTGACGAAATGGTCCAATGAAGCCATTGAGTTATTCGGATCCTCCATAACGTATACATGTGTCCATGGTGCAGTGCGACAGGGAGCCATGAAGGATCACGAGCACTTTGGTTTTCTGGATGGCATAGGCCAACCAGCTCCCAGGTCAGGCATCTTGATTGAACGTGGCGGACATCGTAACACGAATCAATAACAGGGGTATTGTAGCTCCTAAGCCTGGTCAACTTCAAGTTGACTCCGGTGTCGTTGTCATGGGGTATAAAGGTGATCCGGCCCTCGATAATCCAAACAGCACTACGCCCCGTCCCTCTTGGACAAAAGACGGTACAATGCTGGTCTTCAGGAAGCTTGAACAGGACGTTTTGCTATTTGATTGGTTCAGGGAGCAGAACTTGGATTCGACGAGAGAGATACTCAGGAAAAGACGTGACGCTCCCGCACTTGACGACGAAGAGGTCAAACAACTTTTTGGTGCACGATTGTTTGGAAGATTCCCATCCGTATGTCTCCAAGGGTTTTATTTCCACAAATGCCTTACAATGCGCCTCGACAGGGTGCACCGCTTGCGCTCTGTCCTTATAAAGATGATCTCACCATCGCAAATGACAAATTCAAAAGGAATGATTTCGACTATGTCATTTGTAATAATCCCAATATTTCTCCGTATCGGCCAAGCGAATACTACTGTCCGTTTACCGCCCATATACGGAAAAGTGTGCCGAGGACTCTTGATCCGTTCATCTCCAAGGCATATCTAGAATCTGGTGCAATCATACGTAGCAGTATTCCGTATGGAGACGAGGTATGTTATTGCATTCGTGTCTATCGCCGTGTTGAAGATTTGAGTAGATCACGGAGGACGAAAGGAAGAAATTTGATCCCAATCAACCGACGCCTAGTCCGCGCGGTCTTCTTTTTGTTTGCTACGCATCCAGTATAGACGAAGGATTTATTCGGCAGAATATTTCATTTTCTCTCAACGATTATTTCCCTATTGCGTCTTTGCAACCTGTCAGACACGGTGAGTGGCTTGCAACTGATGAGAAAGTGACTACTATAACATAACTTTTCAGGGCAAGACCCGATTCTCGGATCTCCAGACTTTTCTATAAATGTCCCAGAGAGCCGGAAAAAGCATCCGTTCTTCATAGCATCGCGTGGCGGGGAGTATTTTTTCGTCCCATCTATATCTACCCTAAAGGGTTGGGCCGAGTTACCAACCTTATAGTGAGAAGCAGAAGAGACGCCAATATCCCGAGAGACTCTGTATTTCTTTGCGCCCAATGATGAGTATGTGTTTGTTCCGAGGCCAAATGATCTCAAGGCCGCGAGGTTTGATCGTACGCCCTGGAACCTGGTGAGTGCTGTCGCCTTCTGACCCACCTTATCATGTCCTCCACTACCACACGCACTGTCTAAGTCTTACATACCATCCTTTCCTTAACGAGCGCGCCGACCTAGTTAGATGTTAATCATTGCACACATGGCTACGACAGTAACTAGAAAACAAGTATTATTATACAACTATCCTTTACCACCCATACCAGGAATGTTTCAACAGCTTGCCTACAACCGATTCTTCCATCGGCCTCCCCACCCGTTTTGGGTCCTTTTCCGAACGTCCAAAGTCGATCAGCCGGTATGCGTGCTTTCGCCCGTCTTCCATAAACTCGCCCGTGCCCCGCTGGTACATCGGTCGGTCAAGAGGTCCCTCTTGACATAACATGTTCCGCGCGTAAACGGAATTGTGCAAGTACCCAGCCTCATGGAACCTGTAAATCAGCGCCGCACACTCGTGTCTGCAAGATAGACAAGGTCATGTCAGTTGCCGGGGGCGAACAAAAACAGACGGCTCAACGCACTTGTCATCCATGTTCAGGTCATCCACGCATACTTGTCCACCGCAATTCTCCATGAGCAAGATTGGACTCAGGGACTTGTTTTTCATGGGGGTTTCCGGTTCGTAGTACCCGTAGTACTGAGGAATGACGGCGTTGACAGGAGTGGGTTCATGGAGAGGTGGAATGAGATTGTATCCAGTCCAATGCTCAAAAAAGTGATCTGGGAATTCTTCGTAATTCGATGCTTCCTTGTCGAGATGCTCATCACCCGTGGACAACTTGGCGACAAGAGAGACACGAGCTGTGAGCGGATGAGGTCGAAGGGTATCTGTAATTCCGCCACGATCGTCCAAGTGCATACGTTTTAGAATATGAGAACAGTACAGCCCTCTTTCGGCGTTCTGCCACTGAACGCTCGTCTTGATAACTCTAACAGGACCGCTGTACCCAAATGATGTCTTTCTAGAGCCGGAGTCATAAACGCATGTTCCCATATCGGATTTCTCGTATTCAGAAACCATATCCAAAGTGACTTCCGGCTCCACTTTCTCGACCTTTTCATAGAGACCCGACTTCTCCTTCCACTCAGCACTCTTACCAGACTTATCTTCACCATCCAACACGGCGAGAGTCCTTTGCACGTCTTCCATAATGCATTCATGGCACAGTATGTCGGGGACGAGGAGCGAACGAGGAACTTCCCATTCGGCGTGAAGGACCAACGAATGATTACCTACGCCGATGATCTGCTCAGGCGAGATGTAGAGATGTGCTTCCTCAACTGGTTCAGGATCAGGAACGATCTCATGAGCGACGAAGATGGGAGGTTCAGCCGGACCAGCAGCCAATTCAATCGGAGTGAGCAGGAAGCCGTCGCATCCCTCAAGAATATTCTCTGCCTTTTTCAGCCTCTCCAAGCGGTCTTGTTTTTTCTTCTCTTCGCTAGCTTTGAGTTCCTCTTGGATGCGCTTCTTCGCACTGGTCGCCTAATGATAGTTGTAGACATATGTCCTGTCCCTAGTTAAAGTCCAGTCATAGCGGGTTTTTTTGTAGGAGAATGACGTCTGGTATTTGAAAGGAGACCCCATGGATCGTGAACGACGAGTGTTTTTGGCAGCATATGAAGAGGCAGACGTTGCTCGATCTTGGGAGCCTCATAGCTAAAAGGTACAAGGGGCCAGGGTGCGGGGTAAGCATCAGTGCCAAAGATGGTATTGATCTGATAACGACATTAGAGATTGACATAATCAAAAAAGTTTCAACGAACTGGCTGATCTACATCCATACTGGATTCTTCATCCTCTTCATCTTCTTCGACGTGACTGTCGTCATCTTGATCGTCGGACTCGTCGCCAGATCCTAATCGTTCGTCGCCAGATCCTAATCGTTCGTCCCAATCGCCGCCATCGTCTTCAGATTCAGATTCCCACTGTTCGTCGTCGACCCCCTCATCTCGACCGCTGCCAGATTTATCGTCTCCATCTTGTTCCTTTGCGGCATTCAGCATCGACTTGCCGCATATACCTAGACGAATGCGCATTTCTTGGTCTTCGATAACACCTACGATCGGATACGGAAAGATCTGACGAGGATCAGACTCCTCTTTGGCCCATTCTAATTCAAACAAGGCATGCTCAGTTTCGTTGTGCTGGATCATCCATTTTGAGAGTTTACTGCCAGTAGATATAGTAATCAGTCTTTCCACAGACGGCATGCGGTTAACCCAGAAAAAGTCCCAAATCGTAGATCCCCATAATTGGATCTTGTTGGAGGTGCGTTTTCCGAAACAGCTGTTTTCTGGATGGATGTCCTCGCCTTTGGGGCTGCGGGGCCAGGTGCGATAGATGCGACGCCTGATGGTTTTTTTGTCGTTCCAGACTGCGAGAGCATTCAAATCGCGCTGGAGGTCCTTGAAAGACCGCGCGTCAGTTTCGCAGTGAGCACTGAGGAGAACGGCAACGACGAGCGCATCTGTTCGCTGTGTCATGATGGAAGTTGAAAGAAAGCACCGTATGCTTAAGCTCTTTTATGTAAAACTGTGGCATGAGTTACGGACGCGTGCTGTTTTCGGAACGGAAGGCCGAGGTGTGTCACGTGTGGTATCGAAGAAGGTTGGCCGAATAAATAAATAAAAACAAATAACTCTCAAAGGTGTAAGATCATCCTTGGAAAAGCAATCAAATAGCTTCCTAGAGAAAATGGTTCTCATAACCGAGGTTACGTTGATCTTTTCCACAACCATTTATCCGCATACGGTCGCTTCATCCGTGTAGTTTTATTATTACGCGTTGACTAACTGGGCTACCGAACCAGCACAGGCCAAGCCGCAAGGGTATATATTCAGGTTTCAACGAAGGGTACATACAGGTTTCAACTCAACAGATATTTTACGGCCAATTCTTCCTCATTCCTCTCCCCCTTGTTTGTGGATTTTTCCGAACGTCCAAAGTCGATCAGCCGGTATGCGTGCTTTCGCCCGTCTTCCATAAACTCGCCCGTGCCTCGCTGGTACATCGGTCGGTCAAGAGGTCCCTCTTGACATAGCATGTTCCGCGAGAAAACGGAATTGTGCAAGTACCCAGCCTCGTGGAACTTGTAAACCAGCGCCGCACACTCGTGTCTGCAAGAGACTCATGTCAGTTTCCAGGCACAGACAACTCAACGCACGCGTCATCCATGTTCAGGTCATCCAAGCTTATCTGCTTGCCGCAATTCTCCATCAGCAAGATTGGACTCATGGACATGCCTCGGGTGGGGGTGTCAAACTCATAATAACCGTAGTACTGGGGAATGACAGCGTTGACGGGAGTGGGTTCATAAAGGGGTGCAACCATATTGTATCCAGTCCAATGCTCAAACAAGTGCTCTGGGAATCCTTCGTAATGCGCTGCTTCCCTGTCGAGATGCTCGTCACCCGTGGACAGCTTGGCAACAAGAGAGACACGAGCTGTGAGCGGATGAGGTCGAAGGGTATCTGTAATTCCGCCTCGATCGTCCAAGTGCATACGTTTTAGAATGTGAGAACAGTATGGTCCTCTTTCGGCGTTCTGCCACTGAACGCTCGTCTTGATAACTCTAACAGGACCGCTGTATCTGGACGACGTCTTGCTAAAGCCAGATACATCACAAGTTCCCACATCGGATATCCCGTATTCAGAAACCATATTCAAAGTGGCTGCCGGCTTCACCTCGTCGACCTTGTCCCAGAGACCCGACTCCTCCTTCCACCGAGCATCTTTACGAGATCCGTCTTCACCGTCCGACGCGGCGAGAGTCTTTTGCACGTCTCCGATAATGCATTCGTGGCACAGAATATCGGGAACGAGAAGCGAACGAGGAACCTCCCATTCAGCGTGAAGGGCCAACGAATGATTGCCTACGCCGATGATCTGCTCAGGCGAGATGTAGAGATGTGCCTCCTCAACTGGTTCAGGATCAGGAACGATCTCATGAGCGACGAAGATGGGAGGTTCAGCCGGACCAGCAGCCAATTCAATCGGAGTGAGCAGGAAGCCGTCGCATCCCTCAAGAATATTCTCTGCCTTTTTCAGCCTCTCCAAGCGGTCTTGTTTTTTCTTCTCTTCGCTAGCTTTGAGTTCCTCTTGTATGCGCTCTTCGCACTGGTCGCCTAATGATAGTTTGTAGACATATGTCCTGTCCCTAGTTAAAGTCCAGTCATAGCGGGGTTTTTTGTAGGAAGAATGACGTCTGGTATTTGAAAGGAGACCCCATGGATCGTGAACGACGAGTGTTTTTGGCAGCATATGAAGAGGCAGACGTTGCTCGATCTTGGGAGCCTCATAGCTAAAAGGTACAAGGGGCCAGGGTGCGGGGTAAGCATCAGTGCCAAAGAT